>PVHX01004880.1:0-119408 GCA_004024805.1 Geosciurus inauris | reverse complement strand
CTTTGAACTCGCGATTCTCCTGTCTCAGCCTCCCTAAGTGCTGGGATTACAGGCTTGCGCCACTGTGCCCGGCTATGAAGTCCAAACTCTTTTGTGCCTCCTGCATCTGTCAAGCTCACTGGGGTGGTGAATATATATTTATCTAGGTAGATAAAAACTAGCATGAGCTAGAATTTAAGAGAAAGAAATCTTTAGTTTTTCATGTCTTGAATTATACCCTGAGGACTTTCTTACTGAGATGGAATAAAGCTTCTAATTTTTTAAATTAAAAAACTGCTGTTATCCTGAGTAAAATTAATATCAGTTCTTTATATTACAGGAATGAGAATAGGTATTTCTGAGTTGGGATTTTCTTCAGCATGCAGCCTGGAGCCTCCCAGTTCTATACAGGTTATAAGTGTTCAGAGCACGGAAACTAGTCCTTGGAGTAAGGGAAGAGGAAATCAGGGAAAGCTGGAAAGGAGTCACAGCATGAAATAAAGTCCAAAATGTGCTCTCTGTTTCCCCATCCCAAACTCAAGAACTTGATCATTCCATCAAAGAGGTAGCAGCTGGGAAATGGCCACCTTCTACCCCATCTCCAATCTCTGCCTAACACTCTTTCTCTCTCTGGAGTTAGCTGTTTGAAGAGGAGACATCAGTAGGACCAGCACCTCTTAAAAAATAAAAGGAGTGGGGCCAAAAAGATAGAACAAGGCAATTTGCTAAGCATTTTCTCAATGATGTAAATAAAATAATTTATTTATTCTATTTGGAGAAATAAGGCAGGGAGGGCTGAAGGAAGGGAATTTTCTCTCCAGGAGAGTAGAATAAAAAACCTTTCCCAGCCGGGCGCGGTGGCACAAGCCTGTAATCCCAGCAGTTAGGGAGGTTGAGACAGGAGAATCATGAGTTCAAAGCCAGCCTCAGCAACGGTGAGGTGCTAAGCAACTCAGTGAGACCCTGTCTCTACATAAAACACAAAATAGGGCTGGGGATGTGGCTCAGTGGTCAAGTGCCCCTGAGTTCAATCTCTAGTACCAAACAAACAAACAAACAAACAAACAAAACCTTTCCCTTCTATGGGTAAAGAAGGAGTGTTATAATAATTATTCAAAGCATTAAGTGAGAGAGGAGACTCGAGGACTTCATTCAGTAAAATGATTTCATGCCTATAAGAAAAGTCAGGGGAAGATTTTAGATGAAGAAATTACAGCACTTGGGGAAGAGGTTACCAGGGACCATGGTAATTTCTAACAAGATCATGAAGAAACAAGAAAACATATGTGCTTAAATCATGTTGTTTAGGAGTTGGTTCAGAATTAAAGGTGATTAAAAAATTGCCTGTGTGTGTCCATCACTGCCAAAGATGAGAGTAATTCCAGTGTGTATGTACATTCACATTCTAACAACTTGCCTTACATAAAGAACCACAAAATCCTTTTCTGGCCACATTTTACTTCCCATTTACTGTGTTTCATTATTTTTTCTCATTTTCTTATTCATAGCTTTGGTTGTGAATTAAAAAGGGTAAATTCAGCAAAGCCTTGCTTTTGTATAACATAGCTGAGAATGAAGAAGGAGGGTGTGTGAACACAGAAAGAGGAAAGCAGATTTGAAATTCCATTCTAATGGCATTTGTGTCCATACGCATTCATTAACTGTTGTTAAATTCTTTCTCCTCTAGCTACATTTCAATACATACAGCCTAGAGTAGTTATATCTCCTCGTGCCTTGGATACTGCAATAACGTTTATTGTATTTTGATTTGAAGTATATTTAAAAAAGAAATTTAAAATCCAGTTTTAACTATTCCAAAAACTTCTTATGACATACAAATATTAATATTCTATAAAGCTATAAATTCAATAGAATCAGTCAGCAGTTACTTGTCTTTAATACTTTGTTATCAATTCACAGGAAGATATTAGCCTTATTTTTGCTGTACTGCATCTTTTCCTTTAATATGTTGCTTCAACTGGAGGCATATTGTATGCAAGAAATATTTTTGATAAAATGTTCTATATACACAGTGAAGATTCAGAACTTCTGTAAGAAATGTGGAAGAAACTAAGTTTTTGGAAAAAATAAATCAAAAGTTTTGACACCAAAAATAATTGATATTGCTACACAGACACACACACATGCACACACATTTACACAAAAATACCACACACACAGGTTTTTGGTAATCATTGAATAAGTATTTATTTACATTTATCCTAATTAGAATTGACTTTGAGATGTCTTAAATAATATTTCAAGTATAATATTTCTAATGAATATTGGCCTACAACATTACAGAGCATAATGTTAAGCTTGACTGACATCCATGTTTCTACCTTCAGAGAATACTTCCATTAACGATTTGGTAATAAAATACTTGGGCATTGATTTAATAATAAAGTAGCATAGGAATATATTCCCCTATTAAACATGTGAATGTTTTTCTCTATTAAAAATATAAATAAGTACAAGTCGGGCGCGGTGGCTCAAGCCTGTAATCCCAGCACTTAGGGAGGCTGAGACAGGAGAATCGCGAGTTCAAAGCCAGCCAGCCTGAGTGAGACCCTGTCTCTACATAAAACACAAAATGGGGCTGGGGATGTGGCTCAGTGGTCGAGTGCTCCTGAGTTCAATCCCCAGTACTAAAAAAAAAAAAATATATATATATATATATATATATATATATGTACAAATGCATATAAAATATACTTAAAAGAGAGTCAGTTTTAGACCATTTTCAGAGAAATTGTTGCATAATTACCCTAGTCACCATGATGATGATTCTCAAAAGATATTTTACATGCTAGCTTGCCATTGTATGCTAATTATGTTAAAGTCTGAAAATTTTCAGGAAAATTCAAGTTTAAATTATTGATACAATTATAATGACTTCAGAAAGGGAAGTTTATCTTTCTTAAAAAATTTTAAAAAGTATTTTTAATAATATATTTTAAATGAATAGAATTTTGAACGACAGTGTTTATTTTGGTTGCATGAATATCCATTGAAGATTTTTTGAATTTACTACAAACACATTGGAGCCAAGAAATATATCAGAAGCAAATTTTTCTGTACTGTGCTCAAGTCTTGCCTTATCATCTTCTGATAAAAAGACTATATCCAGTACAATTAGTTCTGTCTAGTTCCTTAAGCTAATTGGGAATAGATTAGAGTGCCTGGTTTTCACATTGAATGTGAATCCAGTCTGGCTTCTGCCTTGTCGGTGCCCGGTGCTCAGCTGTCTCATGAACTCCAAGCTGCCGTGTTTCAATTTCACCTCTAATGTCTAAGACCAGCTAGTCTGCCAGACCTTTAAACTCCTTCTGCTCCTAAATTCCTACGCTAAGTCCTTTCTGAATCTGACTTAGAGGGAGCTCCAGCCAAGATGAGCCAATCTTGTCCTTTTCTTTTAAGGCTTTTCATTCCCAGTTCACTACAACCCAAGAACCTGGGATGGTTCACCGACACCATCTAGAAGATTTGGCCTTTTTTGTAAATTACCACTGTATGTGGGTTTCATATTTTTAAAAATGAATGAATTGGTCATGGTACCAAAATCAGGACTCCTTAAATGTTTTGCTGTGTTTAAATTTTGTTACTGTTTAAATATTAAATTCTACAGGAGGGCAGTATCAATACTACCAGCGACGAATTCTGCTTCCTGACATGTTGAAGTCTGAACATTAGAGAAGCACGCCGAGGCAAGCATTTATGCAGGGTTTATTTAAAAAGAGGGGTAACATGGATTTCTCCCAGGCGGGAGAAGGGACCCATAGTCGGTATCTTGGTATCCCAAGAAATACAGGTGTTTTGCCTTTTTGTATGTCCTAGGCATCCTTTGTTCTCCTGTTCTCTTCCCCTTATCTCTCTCCTTCCTTTCCTGCATACTAACTAGGCCCTGGAGATGTTCTGGTGGGATGGCCAAGAAGGTGAAAAGCAGATGGACAAGGTGGAGTGATCTGGGTAGGAAGGGGGTGTAATTAACAACTCCTTGTAGGGAGAGACAATCACTGGGACAGGTTGGAGTAGAGGCAGGTTATCTTGATAAGGGTGGAGGAGGGGCTCTGAAGGCATTAACATTTCAATACCTCTCCAACTTCCCAGACCCAAATTGGCCTCCTTGATCTGATTTGCCTTGATTTACCCATCCATATTGACTGCTTGTCTAATTCTGGCTTCAGCGTGTGTGGCAGTGAGGATAGGGGCAAACAATATTTGCAATGTGTTGGATCCAGCCTTATAAGTGCTCACCATAACTGTGCCCTTCACAGGAAGTCCTTCCAGAATAGCCCAGCCCTGAGCACATTAAAGATTACTTAGCCCTCTTGGATTTGACTACTGGCTCCTACCTTTAGGTAGATAATCTTATCTTACAAGTGATATATATTTAAATCTCCCTTGATCATTTCTGCACAATCTTTCTCTCTGGTCTTAACATCTCAAAATATCTTGTAGGCTATGCTCTCTGTCATTACAACATGACATTCATTATGAAAGCTAAATTGAGAATATATGAGTTCATATTAAGGAAAATATAGAGTAAATTTTCTGTGGGAGGCATCATGAGGAGACTATTACAATATATAAGGAAAAATTATTCTATTTCAAATTACTAAGTCATAGTATTATAGTCCAGAGGACTGTCACTCAGAGTATGACCCGTGGAGTTAAGGAAACAACTCTGTAAATCTTGAAGAATCAAAGTCCAAGTGCCATTGCGTAATTGGTTTTACATTTGTTTGTTTGCTTTTAATTAGGCTAGGGCAATAAAAATAACATGGTATCTGGATTATACAAACAAGTTGACTTGAAAATATTATAATGCATGGATACAACTGAGAAGAAAATATAGTTTTGTTTTGTTTCGTTAGATTTTTTTTTTTTTTGTAGTTGTAGATGGACAACATGCCTTTATTTTATGTGCTTATTTTGTTATATAGTGCTAAGGATCAAACGCAGTGCCTCACACATGCAAGTGCTCTGCCCCTAAGCTCCAGCGCCAGCCCCGGAAAACATAGTTTTAAGTCTCTTAAAATACCTTAAAATAGAAAATCAAAATATAATTTTAGTAAATGAACTAAAATGCACTTACAATGTAAGTTTATACATAAAGACTCATTTATAGATAAGAATTAGAAAAAGTTCTTCCCATTAAATAACTTAAAAGAGTTCACATATATGTGACAGTAACTTAGGTGATTTTTTTCAGTATCTCTTTAGTTAAATGTTAATAGCATATTTCACAAAGCAAAGACTCAAATGCTGGAGTCCATAACATTTCCTTATGATGCACACATGCTGATGTATTTTTCCTTTTAAATAAATGGTTTTAAAAAATCTGTTTTAAAGAAAGCACAAACTAGTTAAAGCTATTCAACAGTCTTGAAAAGAAGGCAGTTTGTTCAAAACTACTACATTTATTTAAAGTCCTTTCTCATTCAATTTTTCTCCTGACTTCTCCATCATATCACATAATGAGTTTGAAAAAAATCTTTTATATTTCTGACTTCTCAGGTAATATAAGAAGTTTCTTTTGTGCTGTATTTAGCCAAATCACATAATAAAAAGGCAAAATTAAAGAAAATAATGTTATGAATTTATTTCTTTTCTGTAGTTGCATTTTCTCAATTTTATGAACAGTTCTAAATTATTATTTGATAAGCTAGTGCTCGATTCTATCGTTAAAGAAAAAACATAAAATACCCATGTGCAAAATCATTGAAAAATAACTGAAACTATGAAAAATTAAACCTTATTATTTTCCATTTAAATATCTGTATTCTCTTAAAGATTCCAGATTGATGTATTCTTATACTATGTTACTTTCATAGTAATTTTTAAACCTGGTGACTATGGAGTATTAGGTGTCCAGTCATATGTTTCATGCTTCATAGTCTCTATAATTTGCAACTTTATCAAACACACACAAGAGAGGTTTGCATTATTTCTTTCACTTTACAAATGGGAAGTCTGAATCTGTAAAAGGGTAAGAAATGTGCCACGCTCATATGATCTAGAACTGTTAGAGTTAGAAGAAGTAAAACCAGGTATTATTCCAGATCTATACTTTATCTGCCAAACAATTCTTCTTGTAGCATAGGTTGCTATGATTTTTTCTTTTCAAAAGGAATCTATATAAGTGATCAGTCATTTGCAAAGGAATTAACTCAGTATTAAGATTATGATGTAAGTTTTAATATAGGTTCGATGTAAGGAGACTTTTATATAGGTGAAATTTCATGTGATATCAGTCTCTTAAACATGGGTATTGAGCAAGACTTGTTCCAGGAATATATATCTGCTTGACTCCTATATGTAGACTATCACATATAATTTTATCTTGATGCTAAAATTACTTTGATGTCATAGACTTCAAATTACATCAAGTAAGTACATCTTTGCTTTAATAAGCCTTAGTATATTGGGAAGGGAAAAATTAAATGAAGGATAAAATAATTATGAATACATTTTAAATTTTTAGCACTTGTCATATTGTCAGATTACTAATGGATATTTAATAAATATAGTAATGAATACATAAAATAAGTAATTACAAAATTCACCATTCTTATCTGTGGTCACTTATTAATCTTTACTTTTGAATATATAAAAATATTTTTTAAAATGGGGGAAGATCAGGGAATAGAAAACAGCCCAAAGTTGCTTAATCCAAGTGAATTTTGCAGGTAGGGCTGACTTCAGGCAGCTGTCTACAGAAATAATCAGAGATATCAAGTTTGGGCATCTCCTCATAGCTTGACTCCTTTTTCCTTGGTGTGTGACTCTAGCCTCTAGCTTTGCATGATGACAAGATGACAGCAGCAGTTGTAGCATTCTTCATCTTCTCAGATTTTAATCCAAAGGTAAATATCACTTCTTCTTTCTCAAACTCAACAATAAAAAACTCAGGTTGTATTTTTGGTTCTGATTGGGCAAATAGACACCAATGAAACAAAAACTGGCCAAAAAATGGTCCTGGATGAAGGATAAAGTGAATTCCAGCAATAATTGAATCACACTGAATGTTTTCACAGAGGAAAATTTAGACATGGTTCCATGAAAGAACCACACAAGGGATGCTACCTGGGAAGGAAAAAAGTCATTTGCTACAGGCTTCAGGAAGAATATGTATGTCTGTATTACTTTGGGAAATATGTTTTATACATGAATAATTCTTATTAGTGTCAGGAAATTGTGTTCATATGAAAGAGACAAATTCCATCGTCATGTCATTAATTTAGTAAATTGTCAATTGTCAAGTTACACATGCTGTCTTCTACCATACTTTGATAATGCATCATGAAGAATTATTACTTATTTTGGTGTACTAATTTAATGAAAGGTATGCAGTCTATTCATCCATTT
Organism: Geosciurus inauris; assembly: GCA_004024805.1. Taxonomy (NCBI): domain Eukaryota; kingdom Metazoa; phylum Chordata; class Mammalia; order Rodentia; family Sciuridae; genus Geosciurus; species Geosciurus inauris. Next base: position 112,058 of record PVHX01004880.1, on the reverse strand, counting down.
CATTGTTAGTCTTGCACTTCTTTCTCTGGCTCTGATTTTAAGTTAACCTTTCTATTTCCTCCATAGGAATTTCTATATTAATTCATAGTGAGTACCAGAATATGAAATTATAGAGACTCAGTGAAAATAGAGCCTGATCAGTTTAAATTTATTTAAGTATTTCTTCCTGGTTTTAATATTGTACAATTAAAATAAAAAACCACTTAGCTTTTATCAGTTAGTCAGGATCCGTTGGCCTAGTTTCAAAAGTTGGTCTCCTGAGCATAATGGACATAATTGAAACTCCTGTTAAGTTTTTCCATTTTAATGAAAATATTAAATGACTTGTGGAGTAGCATGGTAAATTTGCTGCCCAGATCTCAGAGGGCTGGGCTATGATTTCATTCTGCTGTCTTCTATTTTATGCTCAACATTTATAAAGTTTATTAAAATGATTTCAGTCCTTGACTCTTTTTCAGATCATTGCTTTCTAGGGTGACTTGGGTTTTTATTTTATTTTCATAATTTTTTCTTTATAATTGAAAGCTACAAAAGGGCACCGCAGAGAATGAAAAACAAAAATGAACTGATTAGTTCTGTGGTTTTGCTTTTTTGAACTATGGATTGAATAATGCTATATAGGATGATATGCTTGGAACTACAAAGAGCTTCAGTTTAAAAAAAGCTTCTAATTATTAGTTTCAGAATATAACTAGCTGCAATTAAATTTAAAAGTAGCTTTAATGGTTTCTTATGGAGAAAAAAAGTTGAATTTAATTGAAAATACACGTTAACCTGTGCATTTAGGATAAAATGATAGTTATTGAATGTGTCTTTCTTTTACTAGGAGATTATAAAGCCTTTACAAGGGCTTTTGCATTATATGTCTTTAGCAAATTGTTTTTAATGTTTGTGTGCTTCTACATTAATCATTATCATATGTGAAAATAGGAAAAGGCCCAAAATAGGAGAAAAGGATGCAATTAAATCTAATCAGAGAGAGAAAGTTTTAATTCTGTATTTTGTTATTCTAATTCACCTGTTTCACTGCATAATAGTCAGCAGGTTGAAAACCCAAGATTACAAAATTTATATCTGGAGGAAGAAAATACATAAACTTCATTAATGTGTTTTATTCATTAATACATTAATTTATTGTAATATCCTATGTTCTTTATAAACCTCCAAGACCTAATAGGCATCATTCCAAGATTCTTATATAATGTCTTATTTAGTGCTTATAATATCCTTGCAGGGTCAGTAATAATGTCCTCATTTTGCAGACGAGGAACTAAGTCTTATAATAAGTAGCTTGTCTAAGATCACATAAGAATTGGAGTCAATTTGAATTTATGTAATAGATTCTACAGCCTGCTCTTAAATTTGTATTGACTCATATTGTCCCAGTGTTTCTAAAATCTAAATCTCTATGAAAGTAAATTTTTATGAAGGAGAAACATGAGGTAAAAGTATACTTCAACGATATTTTTAGGTATTGTGGAAATTTAGAAGGAGAAAAACTATGATTTAAAATGCAGGGAAAGTCTGACACACAAACATAACCCCTAAAAGAGGAAAAAAATAGGCAAAAGTCATTCCAATATTTTAAAAGTGATATTAGGCCACAATTATTCTGTGGAATTCATTGGAAAATAAATATTAAGTGTCAAGTTTTTAAATTCTTAATATTATTTTTGCAGTAGGAGAAAATGGCATAAAGAAAAATGTGAAATACATAATTAAAATCTACCTGGTTTAATACTGAGTGAAGTACCTCTGTAAGCATTTCACATGAACTTACTTCTTTTTTATTCAAAGAAAGATTGTAAGATAATATTATTACATCCATTCTCAGCTGAAGAAATTAAAGCTCAGAGAAATTTACCAAAATAACAAGATCCAACAGTTCAGTGGTATAGTTAGCAATTCAAACCAGACAGCCCAATTGATCATTAAACATATTAACCATTTACTTTATTCTGCTATATCCTTTTATTTATTTATTCTAATATGTTGAGAAACTTCTTATATATGAGGTACTCAGAAGTACTATTTTTAGGAAAGTGTTAAAAATCTTGAAGTTTCTCAGGCCATTCCATGTGTATAGCAAAATAGATACTAATTTTTGATTCTTTTGTTTGTGTTATATTATGTTCCATCCATTTTCCCATGAAAGAAATAAAGTAAAACAAAAGATTGATTATTCAGGGTCTCATTTTGTGTTGAAGATTCAGTTCTATTATTTTCAACATCTAATAATATATTCCCAAGTCCTCATGGTAGGGTTCTTCACATATAAACTTAAAAATGATTCTGTAATTATATATGTGTGCGTGTGTTAGTTGTGTGCATTTCCAAATAATAAATGCAATTTTCTTATTTGGTTTTCATGCAGAAGAATTACATGATCCTTATATCCTTAGGAATATTTATGTTAGGTCATTCAATATATCTCTATTAATTTAGTCTTCTTTATCATAGCAATGTGTGTGTATATATAATATATATATATGCACACATATATATGTATATATATATAAACGTAAGCAAGCAAATAAAATTGAAGCTGTAGAAAGCTATCAAAATCATTATGAGGTTAATGTTTTTTGAATTGAAGCTGTAGAAAGCTATCAAAATCATTATGAGGTTAATGTTTTTTGAATTGGTTAACATCTGTGTCAAATAATGTATTTTAAATACATTTTACAAATTTATAATAAAATATTTACTGTCACCTACCTGGTAGTAAAACGAGCCCAAATAATAAGGATCATCATTTTTTTTCTTTTGCCAAATTTCTTCTGAAAATTTCCTTATTCTCCTTTTTAGCACTTGGAATGACAGTTGGAACATAGTATGTGCTCCATTAACATTTTTTTCAAAAACTTGAATTGTGAAACTATGGTTTAAAATTTCATGTTACCTTCTTGATAGCTTTTCTTGCTTTAGCTAAATTTCTTTCCCATTTCTCAGAAAATTAATACAAACTAATCTTTGTACCAGAAAAGACTCTAAGTGAAAACAAAACTACTAGACATTTATTATGATTTTATAAAATACATTTTCCAGAGGTAACAATAAATCTCTCTTATGCCAGTCTTTAAGCCATTATGTCCCAAGCATGGACTTAATATCCTGGGTTATAGGTCATTATAGATAACTGTGGATGTTTTTGATTTAAGGAACATTGATTTACAGAAGCAAAATATAATCTCCTTTAAGAGTACCTATCATATTTTATAGAGATCTGTGGATGAAGTTTTAGTTTGGAAGGTGTATAGTTTGTGTACTGTTGATAATAACCACAGACTGGGTAAGTCCTCAAGAAATGAGGTTTTCTGTGGCACAGAGTTCTGGTCCAAGGTCAGGAGAACACATCTGCTGATGTCTTGCTCTTGTCAGAATCTGGAGGCATATCAGGAAATAACATGGCAAGAAACAGAGAGCACAGACCAATTTCAGTCAAACTGGCTTTCATAGTAGATCCGCTATCAAAGTAACCCATTAACCTATTAATCACAAGAATGTATTAGTTCATTCATGAAGTCAGAGCTCTAACCAACTCTTACAGATGCCAGTGGCTCCCACCTCTTAATATCATAATAGAGACTAGGAAGTAGGTCCTGGAGACTGCACTCCTCAAGAATGGGATTAGTGCCTTTGTAAAAGAGGTCTAAAGAAATCTTCATTTACACATGGACATGCAGAAGGTGATATATCTGAGGTGAAGGACCCTCACCAGACACAGAATTTGCTGTTGCCTTGGTCTTAGTTATCCCAGTTTCCAAAATTGTGAAAAACAAAACAAAACAAAACAAACTGTGTATAAGGTCAAGGGCATTTTGTTATAGTAGGCTATAGTACCTAAGACATAATAATAATTATGACATACAAAGATCTCATCTCATTCCACATTCTAGAACATAATGAGAGAAGAAAAAGTAGTTGTGATGTGATAGTATATATGTGGTAATGTAACTGGCTTTTAAATAGGAAAGAATATTGGAAAATTTACCATTCTTTTGGGAAAATAGTAAAATATGAAGGCATAGGTACTTGAAGAAATTTAAAAAAAGCATCTTTTGGGAAAATAATAAAATATTAAGGTATAGGTATTTGAAGAAATTCATTTGTAAATTTACTTTTTGTTTCATGTTTTTTAAGTCTCAAATTTAAGGGAAGACAGAGAAAAACAGATGATTTCATTTGAAAAGGTAGTGAATGGAATTTAGGTTTTCTTTTCTTTTAAGCAGCTTTATTAAGATATACTTCATCTATCATACAGTTCATCCATTTGAAGTGTGCTATCCCATAATGTATAGTATGGTCACAGAGTTGTGAAACATCAACAATCAATTTCAGAACATTTTAATCCCCCAAAAGAATAATTAGTAGTCACCTCCCCCAACCCCCGCCCAATAACATCCTTTCCCTTCTATCTCTGGTACCAAGGCAATCACTTATCTGGTTTGTCTATTTTTGACATTTAAAATAAATTCTCCCTTACTGCAATTATACATACTTTGAACAATATCCTCCCATCCCTCTCCCCCAACTTACCACCAAGCCTCTAGTAAATACCTTTCTACTCTCTACTTGGGTGAGATAACTTTTCAGATATCATGTATGAATTAGATCATGCAGTATTTGTCTTTCTGTTCCTGGCTTATTTCACTTAACATAATGTTCTTCAGGTTCATACATAATTTCATAAAGGATTTTGTCCTATTTGGGGTGAATTGTTTTATATTGTGTCTATATACCACATTTCCCTTCTCCTTCATCTATTGATGGACACTTAAGTTGATTTTAATCTTGTGTATTGTGAATAGTGTTGCAAAAAATTTGGGAATGAAGTTATTCTTCGACCACTAATTTTATTTGCTTCGGATATATACTGTGTCATGGGACTGTTGGATGTTACATTAATTCTAATTTTAGTTTTTTTGCAGAAACTTTATATTCTTTTCCATAATGGTTGTACTACTTTATGTTGCCACCAACAGAGTATATAGATTCCCTTTAGTGATTGTCCCACACAATTATTGGATATTTTGTTCTTTTCTCACTTTTTTTTTCTTTTTTGTATTTCAAAGAAGTTTCTATTGACATTTCTTTAAATATCACTGATTCCTCTCTCATGGGTGTAATATCTGTTGATGAGCCCATCAGAAGTTCTTTCCATTTCTCTTCCAGTGCTTTAGATGTCTAGAATTCCTTCCCCATCTCCACACCCACCATGGAGGAGGTTGAGTTTAGGGTCTAGCATTCCTGTATTCCTTTTGATTCTTTCTTAGAGTTTCTGTCTCTGTTTACATTACCTATGTGTTCTTGTATGTTGTCTACTTGCATTAGTGACCTCAGCATCTTAATCATAGTTATTTTAAATTCCCTGTCTTTTAATTCCAACATCTCCAACTTTGGATTTTTTCTTGCTTTGCACTGAGCCTATAATTTTTGTCTTTTAGAATTCCTTGTAATTTTTTGGTAAAAGTTGGACTAATGCTGGATTAAGCAAAAGGAACTGCAGTAAAAATGCTTTTACTGTGAGATTTGACACTTACTGGCAAAGGATCATATGTTATTAACTGTTAACCAAACCTGTCAGTGTCATAAGTTAAAATTTCCTCTAATGTCTCTGCTTTTGTTTATCCAATTGTGATTGAGTGCACAAGAGACTAATCCATTCTTAATTAAGGTCTGAGATGTGTAATTTTATTGCTTGTATTTTTCTGTTATTGTTCAGGGCACTGGACATTGATGCAGTTGTTCTGTGTAGCAGGAGGAGACATGATCTGAAGTCCTATATTAGGTCTCAGTCAATTAGTGAACCTGTGTTCCAAGGATATGACCTCCATACAAGGCCTTCTCAGTTTTCTTTCCTTTTTCATTTTGTTTCCCTTTCACAGTAGCCAGAAAGGCTAAGGAGGCTGGAGCTGTGTGTTTCCCTTTATGCAGGTTGGTTGGACTCTGGTTAAACCCCAGGAAGTAAAGAAACCAAGGTTTCTCTTGAGGGCAGGCCTTGTTAAGAACAGTGTGCATATTTCAGAATGGGTACTTATTCCTTCTCCTTGCTTTTCACTTCTAGAATTTGGTAGAGATTTTGAAAGGAAAAGTTATGAAGGTGTGGGAAACCATTTAAGGCTGGATTCCCTAGGAGTTTTAGTTTGTCCACACTGTATCTTCAGTGGTTCACCAATTACAGTTTAGGTTTTTCTGCTGTGGTCCTGGTGCCCATGGAGGTTCTGCTTCTGAGCTTCTACTCCAGTAAAGCATGATTTTCTGTGTGTGTCTGCCTTTCCAGTGTGAGGAGCAACACATTGTTCTGTGGGTTCACTTCTTAGATCACTCTAAGAATTGTTTATTTTGGCTTGTTTAGCTTCATTTTACTGGGACAATTAGAGTGATGATCTCCAGTTTACTTACATGCCCAACTGGAAACTGGAAGTCATGAGTTAAACTTTCAAAATAAGATTATAGTATGTTTGTTTTGCTCCTCATGTAATTTTTAATTTAATCATTAAAAAATGGGTTAGCATTACTGTATTAAAATAAACTTGCAAAAGAAATTTAGATGTGAACGTATCAGTTTGCATTTTTTCCTTTGAACTGCAAATTTAATGAAAAATTAAATACATAGATCACATGCTTTAGAAGTTGATTATTATAATGATCCTGACCATCTCATTTTCTTTTTCTTTTTTAAAAACATTTTTTTAAAAAATTCTGAGATAGGGTCTCACTAAGTTGCTTAGGGCCTTGGTAAGTTGATGAGACTGACCTTGAACTTGTGATTCTCCTGCCTCAGCCTCCCGAGTTGCTGGGATTACAAGTGTATGCTGCCACACCCTGCCTGAACATCTCATTTTCTTTCACAAACAAAACTTATAAAAATTATTCCTTTATTTTCATAACTCTTTAAATTATTTGATGCATGACATTAAAGCATCTCATTTTAGTGTTATTTAGCCTTTTCTGACACAAGCAGTAAAGGTTTGCTAGCTGATATATAACACTAGGGAACTATCACCCAGGAAAATGCCACATAGATGACATTCATGGTTATTTTTGTATAATGAAGAAATACTTAATTTGTTTATTCTTGTACTTACTATGTCAATTTGAACATATCTGCAATTTTAAACATTTGACTACAGGACATGTGTAGTGTAAATACTGACAAATACATAAGCGTCAGTGTGAGATTCAGGCTAGCTAAAAATATGAAGAATAATAAATATAGAAGTACAGATTGCTTTGTAATTTCAAGTCTACTGATGTTCTTGTCATTTTTATGTTTTATAGTATTATGCACATAATAGGCTGTATTGTTAATAGTGTTACAGTGGTTGATTTCCACATCAAAATATTTGCTTGATATGAAATGTGAGAAAAAAAACTTAGCCTCAAACTTGATGTCATTTATGGGGATTGAAATAAACAAATATAAAATTTATTTTTGAAATTAAATAATCCCAACTAAGGAGTGAAAACACTACAGTGGTCAAAGCCGCAGACTTTTGAGGTCCCAGGATATGGGTCTCATGTATATGTATTTATTTGTACACTAGCTTGTTTTCAGTTAGAATTAAAGCTGCTTGTTGTGATACTTACTAGTTTAGATGGGCCTGAAGTGAAGTTTTCTCTGGTTGATGGATTCCTTAAACTGAAATAAAAGAAGGAAGGAAATGCATAGCATGGAGAGAATCTATGCATATTGACACCATATATAAAACCCTTTATTCTTCTCAAGGCAACTATTTCACAGCTCTGCATCAAGTGATATAGAATGTTGTTTTTCTTCATATATTTGTGTGTGTTTGCACGTGTGAGAGAGAGAAATACAGTTGTGAGGTTGCTATCACCCTAATTCTATTACTTCTCCAATGAAATAATCCTAATTTTCAATCTATTTATATAGAAAATTAAGATTTATAATCGTGTTGACCAGCTTTTCGATGCTGTGACCAAAATACCTTACAAGAACAACTTGAAGGAAGAAAGTTTTACTTTGGTTCAAAGTTTCAGAGGTTTCAATCTATGGTTGGGAGGCTCCCTTGCTAGGAGCCTCAGCCAAGATGGAACATCATGGTGGAAAGGCATGGCTAAGGGAAGCTCTTCAGCTCATGGTAGCTGGAAAGCAGAGATAATCAGAGAGGAAGGGCCCAGGGATGAGGGAGAAGATATATAGTATCCCAGGCGTGGGATACTCCAGCAACCTACTTCCTACAGCCATGCCCCACCTGCCAATAGTTACCACCACTTCCCGATAGTTCATTCGGGCATCAATGGATCAATCCGCTGATGAGGTCAGAGACCTCGTGATGCTACCAATTCCCAAAGGCCCGATCTCTGAACATCACTGCACTGGGGACCAAAACTTCAACATGTGAGCTTCTGGTTGACAATCCAGATCAAAACCAAACAATATTCTTTGGAGTTTTTCCCTTTGCTATCCATTTTCACATTGAGATGAATAAAGATTTGTTTGTTTTCAAAGTTCTTCTGAGTACTAATTATTAGTTTGCTAAGGCATAATGTAGATTCTGGATGTTTTGTAAATTCTACGAAAATATTTACTCCAAAGTGAATGGCCATAAAAAATTACTGTGCTGAGATTATCCCAACATCAAATTAGGCTTTTATTAAATATTTTTTTTTAAAAAACAAAGTATTTGGGATATTCTTCCTGTTGATCATCTTAGATATCTTTTATTTGCAATAGTATCAAATGTCCCTAAGAATAATGTTAGGCAGGAACTTGTTCTAAATTAACTTTTACATTAACTTAAATTTATGGTATCTTAATGAGAATTAACTTTTACACTTGAAATTTTATTTTTATTACATCTTTAATTTATTCCTTTCTTCAACACTTATATTTAATGAATATCATGTAGAATAGTTATTTCAATTAAAATCAAGTTTTACTCTTCTTTGGTTTACTGATCATTTCAGTCAAATCATCTTGCATGTTCACGTAAATTATATTTTTTGTATAAAGTTTGTTGTGCACTGTTTCAGTTTTATGGGGCAAATATCCATTTGTCCTGTTTCTGTTTCAAGTGTCTTTCCTTTGAGTTCTGTAATCTGATGTTTATTCTTTGGGAAGGCCCCGAATATATTCTATTGGAGTTATTAGTATCTCCTAATTTAAGTGATTATAATAATATCCTTCTGTTCAGATCAAATGTTCTGTTTAGAAACATGGAAATACTGGTAGTCAAAACCAAACCAAGGGGGTTGGAGTTGTAGCTCAGTGGTAGAGCACTTGCCTAGCATGTGTGAGGTGCTGGGTTTGATTCTCAGCACCACATATAAATAAAATAAAGGTCCATTGACAACTAAAATTAATATTAAGGGCTGAGGATAAGGCTCAGTTGGTAAAGTGCTTGCCTCGCATGCACAAGGCCTTGGGTTCAATCCCCAGCACCACAAAAAACAAACAAACAAACAAAAAGTCAAATGAAAAGACATTTGATAACATTTGTGTAGTAAATTCCCAAGAACTGATAACAAGAGATTCAGAAAAGAGTTTAAAAAAAAACCAAAGCCAATTTATGATTTGATAACCACTATATGACAATGTATATACCTGATTGCTATGGATTTTGTTATAAAGATTTGAAGTACTTTGAACTTAACTTTGCTTACTGTGTAATGAGCTTGGAAATATTTATTTATTTATCTTTTAAAGGCAGTACACACAAAACACAGCAGAATGGTGGTACAATGATTATACAATTTCCCATGCAATGAACAGTAAGACATAAAAAGCATTCTTACATCTGCAGGATAAAATTTAGTTCCTTAAGCCAAACAACTTATGCTACACATTAATAGTAAGAAATATGAGTGTTACATAATGAGAAATGTAATGTAGAATTAGGGGTGAACCATTTCAGAGATAATTTACCTAAATTAACAAAAGGTAGTGAAAATGTATCATGTGTCAAGAGCTCTTCAAGCCATGGGGCACAGAGAAAAGTACATAGCATGTGTTGTCCAAATACTCTCAGAGCTAATATCTCATAGGGATGTGAGAGAGCACACTATAAAAGAACATAAACAATCAATCAGGTAACATGAAATGCAATGTTGAAAACTGAAGCAGTATACAGGAAGAGAGTGAGTGGCAGTGAGCTGTGCAGTGTAATTAAGAAGTTCTTTCAACAGAGACAAGAATAGAGTCAATATGAAGATCTAGGTGAACAATTTTCTTGATAGAAGCAACATATGCAAAGGAAAACCCAACATCTAATGGGAAATAGTGACTGATAAATTTATGATGGCAAAAGGTACTACCTGTTGAAATTATATGAACATATTGTTTTAGAATAGTTTCCTTTTTCAGTTAAATTCAAAGTAGTTTGGAAGGCATTGCTTCTTGTTACAACAGACAACAACAAAACCTAAAACAATCAGAATCTCAGATTTTACAATTTGGTTGATCAAAGAGTCAGGACAGGAAAGCATATTGAAAAAGGCTGAACAATCATGCTTAGCTAGAGTAAAACAAAGACCAACATAATTTTATTTTTGTTTAAGAAATCACATGATGCTGACTACTGGTATATAATCTGTGTCCTGCAGTAATCATCAAAGGGATACTTCTGATAGAAGTAGCAGTGCTGTTGGCACAGTAATAGTGGGAAACTTCTTGCTGATAGGAAGCCTGGAAGGAACACGGTTTATGTTCTAGGAACAGTGCCACATGTGACTTATCTATTTTATTTCTCAAAACAAATTTTAAAGGTGGATCCTGTATGAGGGTTCTGACATTAGAAGAGTTAAGTAGCTCTCTTAAGGTCACAACTTGAGAGAATTCCAGAGAAGGTACTCAGACTCAGTTGAATCTCTTCCCCAGTTCATGGAATTTTTATGAAAAAATGTCATATAGTGGCACCACAGAATTTGAGATTTAAAATCAAAAGTGTATTTGGAAATCCCAAGTTTGAGAGTTGATTGTTATGCCTTTGATGTATGAAAAAGATACTTCTGTATTGAGTTAGCAAAATAAGCACACCAGAGCCATTTTTCTTCCAGATTTGTTCTGATAAACAAATGAGCAAATGTGTAAAAAATAACATGAAAAATATTGAACAACTCTAAAATTTTATTTAAACTCAGTGAATAAACTTTAATAAGAGAGTTCTGTTAAGTGCTCTTTACTATTCTGTATGCTGGGGATAAAATAGAAATGGTTTAGAGGCCAACCTTCAAACATCAAAAACATAAGCAAAAACATTCCCCCATTGAGAGTGGGGGAAAGACTCAACCAGTTCAAGAAAAATACTAAAAGTATCAGACACCCAATCAGGTTTAATGAATGTAATAAATATTTGAAGTTTCTCCCACTAAGTCACCCTTCTGTCAAGAGTTTCATCTTTACTTCATCCCCAGGTCACTATGTCTTGGATAGGGCTCCTTCTTAGCCTTTAGCTTCAGAGGTAGACACTATCAGACTACTTACTGTCTATTGATGGCTAAGTTAAACTGGTTTTCTATTACCTGTCGTTGAATTTCCTAACAGGATAGAGGAGGATGAGCTGGGGATTTTGAATATCCTAAGAAGATTGTTTTTTATGGTGTGGCTATGTGAATTTAGATTAAAATCTAAGCCTGGAGTCGATGCATTGTTCTGAGTTTCACAAGTATTTAAAGCTTTGAAGAACAACATCTATGACTGATGTCACAGAGAAGGGGAGAATTTGCATTTATTGGGAGCCTAGTAAATACAAGAAATAGAACAAATAATTTACAGGTGTATTTTATTAGCTTAAGGAGAAAATTGCTTATCTTGTTTTAGGTTGTTAACTTCAAAAAAGATATATTAAGATAATCATTAAATACCCAAAGTGTAAGGAATTTTGATATCTTTTATGGTCTAGTAGATACAATGAACAAAGTGACAGAACATGAATTTTACTTTAGAAGATTGCATGATCAGAAAAAAGGGTAGACTTTAGGCATGAGAGAAACATTTTAATTTAGTTGATTTTTTGTTTGTTTGTTTGACTGAGAAAGGCTATTGCTGAGTTGAGGGAGGAATAGTCTTACCTGGTATAACTGTAATGGCAATGAATGAAAGTACAAAGATCTGGAGACACGGTGGAGTAACATTCGGCAAGACTTGAGAAGTGAAAACATGGAGAATATGATGGAGATGGAATAGTCAACATGGGTCCACTGATACTTGGTAAGAGTGAAGAATTTATCAATAAAGATAGCAAATATAGAATAAGGAATATATTAATAGGTAAGGGGAACATCTGTGAGGCCACTAATTAATTTGGTTTTGGGACATGTGTTTGAGAACCTGAAGTGTTTTAGCAATGAAGACTAACATTCGTTGATATGTGATTTCAAAAAATATTTATTAAACACCTAATTATGAGCCAATTCTGCTCTAGACAAATTTCCTACTGTCACTGACCTTATTGTTATAGTAGTGAGATGTAAAACATCAATAAGTAAAGAAATACATACAGTATGTGCAGAAGCTAAAATTATACAGGGGATTTGAGGTTGTAATTTTATAATTCTTGTTAGAGAAAGCCTATTAGAGCTAATATCTGAAGAGTGAGGAAGTCAAGAGGGTATCTGAGGAAAGAGGATTTCACGCAGGTAAAAGAGACATTCTGAGATAGAATTCTGAGATGGGCAGGACATACCTGAGGAACAAGACCCAGGTGGCTACAGGGACTTCAAGGAAGAAATCCAAGGAAGATGAAATCAAAGAGTTGAATACCTTGAAAATTCTAGACTGGAAGTCCAGAAAAGGACTTTAGGGACTATGTAGGAGACTGTACTGTTCTCCAGAATATTCTCCCTTTTTCTGTGATGACAGATGTTTTCACTGAAGCGACAAGACAACAAGAATAAAGATTACTTTGTACTTTGGTGGTGGACATGCATGCAACTCATGTTTAAAAAAAAATCAAAAACAGATTTACCTTGAAACACAAGTGAATGAAGTGTCTAGGCTGAAGTGCTTAGCATATTGATGGGTTGTCATTTGTCCTTCTCTTCTTTGTTTTTTTTCCTCCATCCTGGTGTCTTGTATGCAGATGTGATGACTATCATTTTAAACAGAAAAGAACACAGGACTCACCTTGACAGATCAAAAAGAGAGGGATCTCTGAGCGCAGATGTTTGAACATTTGTGAGCACAGCTGCCTTATTAGTGTGTATATGTGAGAGAAATGTATTCTTAAAAGCCTCAATTATTCTGTGTTTCTATTAGTCACAGTTTAACTTTAATTAACGTAGGAATTGTGGATGTAAAGGTGTAGGGTCTAAAGTTATATGAGTTTGTGCAATTGCCCACGAAGACCTTGTATGGTGAGATCAGATCTAGCACAGAAATCCTAAGGGTACTCAGAGCCTGAATGTACTTTCCTTCCCCTCCTCTTCTTCCTTTTTACAGATAAAACAGATTCTCTAAGACCCAGCTCAAATGTCACTGTTTTTGTGAAGTTACTAGTAATAAAAATCCATTTTCCCTTCAACAATTAGAACTAATTATTTGCTTTGCCATACCCTTCCTCTATTAAACTTGTTTAATTTCATCTTACGCTGTTTAGTTATGAGCATGCACCACTTACTGAATACAAGAACTCCTGAAAAAGCTTCTTAACCTTATCACTTAAGAAAGCAAACCAAGGTTAGTTTCAGAACAGTCAATCCTGGGTTGCTGCCTCAGACTCCTGAGAGATGGTCCTTTGCCTCCTGTGCTCTCCCTTTATTGTCCACAAGACATTCTTCCACTTTTCCTACAGATGTTCATTCATAGGTTTATTTCCTCCATAAGCCAGCAGAGAGAAAATACTCTCTTCTACACTCAGGACACAAATCTGAAAGAAATCTAGCATTGTGCTATTGAGTTAGAAGTCTATAAAATCATTGAAGACAGGATCTATTTTTTACCTCTAGCAGAGTGACTTACTGACTTCCTCTGATAAATTTGTACTGAATTGGATTAGAAATAGAGGTAATCTAGATTGATTGAAGCATAGGGTGTGTGCATGTGTGTATACATATTAATATATGTGGTACCAAGAAAAGAGAAGAAGACATAAAATATGCAGTTGCCAAAAATAACTGAGCAGAAAACTGGTGAAATAGCTGACTCAGTAACTAAATGGACTTGTCAAGGAATGAATCAAACACAAGGAGAAGGCAGCTGCTTGTTATTGTGTCCTCTGTTTTTGCCCTTTTCCTTCTATCTGTTCTTAATTAAGTAAAGCTGTATAAATAAAGCACATAGTCATGTCTGACAGATAGGGATCAATAACATATCTACAAATAGAGAGAGATGGACAGAGCTTTTTAAGAGTAACCCTTAAAAATTATTTGCATCATTCTTTTTGGTTAAAGGAGTCAGTGGTTCTGTTGTATAGGTTAATTTATATATATTCACATGTATATTCTTTGATCAAACTCTTTCGCTCTGCTTCTTTTAAACAAGAGTATTTTCTTTAGGTTAGAAACAATCCTTTTACTCTTTTAACTTAGGAATAAATGGATTTTTAGTGTGGGGTTTATATGACTTTGAATGAACACAGAGTTGTTACAAAGCAGATTCTAACTGCAGCCCATTGATTGGGTCTATCGTACTTATAGTCTCCTTGATGTCTCAGCACATTTTGGAAGAGTATTAACATAATTTAACTCCATGGATTCCAGGATACACATGGTCTTCTCAGAAATTATTATACAACTGAATAATCTTCTTGCAGACATGTTGAATATTACAGTCAACTGCAAAACAGCTACCACTTTTAAGTCTTTAATTATATTTTGGTTTATATTTTAAAATGTTTTAAATAGAATGGTTCAGTGGCCAATTTTCTTGTTTTAAATGTAGTCTCAACTTTTTTAGAGATATTAAAATCTTCTGTAATATTTTAAATGGATGAAGCATTTCCATTGGAAGTTCACATTAGATTTTTAAGTTTTAGTATTTTAAGTAAAATATCATTGTGGTACTATTTAATCAATTTAGAATTTTGTAACTAAATGCATGCTTCCGAATGTGCAGTTCTTGCTCAGTCTGTTAGTGTTTCTAGCATTGCTATCCATGAGAAATTTGTCTAACAAATGTTGGTGGTTATACCCTCCCCCAACCAAATTAATGATCTTTACATTACACAAATGCTTTCATCTAACGTGCTCCTAACTATGTGATATTATATGAAGAGTTCAGTCTGGTATTTTGTCTGTAAAGATTTTTTAACAGGAGTTGCTGGGTTAATATCTTTAAATATTTTATTAGGTCTTTCTTCTTCTAGTACAGAAGATCATAATTCAGGTTATTAATCTGTGATTACCTGTCCTTTGTCAAAGAATTAATTATCTTCTATAATTGATTGCATTTCCTCCCCCAAATTTGAAGATATTTATAACAAAGTTGTGAATCTGGGCTAAATTTAAAGGCATCAAATTATAAAATTTAATTTTTTTAACTAGCACCATTAACTCTGAGATTTTCTTCTGATAGGTCTTCTTTTATCTTTCTTAGGAATGGAGATTGTATAAAGAGATAGAGAAGACCATTAGACTAGAAGACTAGTAGTATAATTCTCCGTTTCACAAAAATAATATGGTAGCAAGTTAATCTGATATCTACAATATAGGAGACAAATGGCAGATAGTATCTTTAGGGCAGATATTAAAGAGTGCACTCTACTACTGTCAAATTGTATTTATAAGTTTAGTATTTGAGGTAAGTTTAAGTTATATTGAACTTCTATTTATAATAAGCCAGCTTTAAAGGATATTAGCATTTTACTTGTTTAGGAGAGGCTTCCAATATTTTTCCACGTCTGTGTCATTGGAGCTTTGGGGATATTACTATAGTGTATAAGTAGGCTGACCTGAGGTAAGCAGAGAATACGACCTGGCATGCCCACATGCATATATAATGTAAACCTCGTCACTTTCTGACTCAGCAGACTAATATATTCCAATAGAGAAAAGATTATCTTTTGTTTATTGCTTCGCTAATGCAATAAAGAATTCATTGGATGCCCAATAAATATTTGTCCAAAAGGAGGAGCTAGGTGAGAGGCTGGCTGACTATCAGATTAGTTATTATTGGATAACTAGATAAGTCTTTGACCTTATTGTATCATTGCAATCATTTTATTTTATTGTTTAACCTGAGTAATTTCAAAACATTGTATGCCTTCTGTCAAATAAATCATAAATTGCTCTGTAAATATTTGTTTCCTATCTAAAATATAACTTCAAATATTATTTTAATGCTACATTAAATTTTATCTTTCCTATCAGCTGAACAAAATAGGTAATTTTTTAAATCTAAGAAAAAAAGTTTAGAATGTCTTGACAAACTATTGAGATTATTTGATTTAGTAAGACAAAATTACTCTTTATAGCTAAAACCATAAATGCATATATGTATTAAACAAATGGGCAAATTAGTAATCATAAAGAAATATTAATTACATGATTATTTGTCATTTCCTTAATTCATCCCAAAATATTTATAGAGTGCATGCTAAGTGTCAGTAACATGGCATAGGGCTTAATTTGTGATGGAGACAGAGTGGGGATGTTGAAGGCGGGGATGTGTGAGTCTAACATGGGGAATTAATGTTTTGAACAGCAGACTCATGTTTTAGACATAAATGCATTATTCACTGTGTAGCACAATGAGTAGGTCATGGCATAAGTTCCCAAAGGTTTTACAACTGATATAAATGATTTTCGTAAAATTAGGATATCAATATGGCCAAAGCCTTCCATCCTCATCTTTTTTTTTTTTTTGTCCTAAGAATTCTCATTGTTTATTTTCTTATTGGGGAGCATGAATGTTCTAGGTTGACTTAATGTTCATCCCTAAGGTATTTTTTAAAAGGGCTTTAATTTTTTTTAACTTCTGTCATTTCTAGGCAAGTAATTATATTAGTGATATTTTGGTGGGAAGGAAAAATAAAATTTTAATCTAAAAAACTTTAAATAGATGCAAAAAGTAGCAAGATTAGTAGCATAATCATATTTACATCCCTTGACTGCAAAAATTACTGGTTCATAATCAATAATATTTCCTCTAAGCTCTCACCAATCCTGCCTGCTAAGATTTTGGAAACAAATCATAACATTGTATCATTTACCTGTAAATACTTTAGCATGCATTTCTAAAACAACAACAACAAAAAACCTCAGAATACCACTAAAAGTAGTCTTAGTTTTTACGACAGCATCAAATATGCAGTCAGGTCCACTTTTCTCTAATAGTCTTGTCTTTGAAGAGTTTGACTCAAAAGTTTAAATAGAGCACACTGAAATTAATGTTTCTTAAATCTTTTCAATAGATCTTCCTCTGTCCTGAATTGTATTTTTTTGAGGAAACACAACTAATACACAAACACACACACACACACACACACACACAAATACAATACACCTTAAGTGTGGTAGGGATACATTTAATTTAAAATTAGATCTACAGGGTTTTTACATAACCTTATTGTACTTGCATCATTATGTCCTTTTATGCTGATAATCCTGATTCTTAATAAAACAATTTTCTTTATAGCATATAAAAAGTAGTTTCAGTATACATGACCAACATTATAACCAATAACAGTTTATCAAATACAACTTGTAAATTTGGTTTACTTTTTGATTTACTTTTGAGGTTGAAAATTATGCATTAAACTCAACAGGTTATTTTATAGTTTAAAAGTCAAAATATAAAATATAAATGTTTAAAAGTCAAAACATAAAATATACATATGAATTGGAATCCTTAGTTTGTAAGAATGAGACTAATGGAAATTTCCTAGAAAGGGATTGTTGTTATTATTATTTGTTTTTATTATTATTAATTATTATTATTTATAAATTACAAGTATCCTGGCAATGGAACTGGAGCCTAGGCTGGCCTTGAGATCGACATTTCTGTTATTTAGTCCAAATCTTGACTTCTTTTTCATGTTTGCGCTCTTCTCTCTTTACCAGTAGCCTTTTGAGTATGGTAATGGCTTCAGTTCTCACACAATTTCATCATGTACAAAGAGCACCTTGGCCACCCTTGTGTGTTATTACACTCTCAATGACTTCCTTCTCTGGATACTACTGTTCTTCATTTTTTGGTATTAACTTACTACTGTTCTTCATTTTTTGGTATTAACTTACTCTAGAAGACCTTAGATCACATATTCACCATACATTTCATCTGCTTACCAAGAAGTATCACCTGGAACTGCTTCCTAGCTTCTAGTGACTGTTTTGTAAAGAGTCTGGCTATGGCAGCCCTTCTAAAGGAAGACCTGGCAAGTTGACATACTTTTTGGAAATGCTTTGAATAGTAATTGTGTCTTACATTTTTAGTTGGCATTGTAGGCATTTCTTCTTAGCCTCTGTTGTTATATAAAATAGGTAGGGATAAATGCAGTATACACAATGTTCTTGTGTGGATATTTGCTAAAAAATAATGATAATATTTTTCCATGTGTGGATGAATTTTAAGGAAAAAAATTCTTAGCTTGCATGAAGAAAAATTTCTCCCCATGGTTATATTCCCTTCTATTTTCTTCCTAGGACATCAGATGAGATAACTAGAACTCCTTTGACAAATGTGTGGTCAGATCTATAACTTACACCAAGGTTTGTTCTTGTTCAATAGAAGCTAATATTAAATTCAGTGTTCTCAAATATTTACTCACAGTAATATGTTCCATTTAGTCTGCACTGTGATTTTTGCTCCTACTTAATAATAGTTTTATACCCTTTAGCAAATATAACAGCAGGGAGACTACAATGTTCAAAACAACAGACTTGTTAAATGTGCAATGTATTTTTTCTTTCTTGTTTGCCTTTATCAGTCTAATATTGCTTCTAGAATTCTAGGCAGATTTACACAATTTTTCTACTTCAAAAAAGCATACATTTTAGTTGTTTCTCTTCATTTTAAGACACATAAGATACATGTTTCATGATCAACATTTCATTCTGCTTCATTTAATTACTTCTTTAAAACTTAGTTGACCTCATCTATTTTCTCCTGTATTCTGAACTGCCATACACTTTTACAGAGGAAGTACTCAGAATTATTTTGTTTGTGATTTTATTTTGATCAGTCTTATACTGTATAGAAAAAAGAGAATTACTATAAAGTTCACAAGACATTTTCTCATATCAAGTGTAAAATGGATCGCTACCTTTTCAGAATTAACAGTGAATTTACTCTGGGTGATCTAGCTAAGTGGTCAACATAATACAAATATGCAATAAACGAATTCTTAAAATGGAAAGGAAGTGTGAGGAGGTACCATGATGATGAGCTGACCCCTCACTCTTGCTGTGGTGGAAAAACAGAATCCTGTACTGGATTGCTTTCTTTGTTCCCAGCACCTCTCCCTTTCCCATAAGAGGACTCTCACATCAATGTCATGTGACTTTCTGTCTGTTTGCAGGTATATCCTTTATCCCAGTCCCTTTGGTTTTGTCTTTGGCTCTATAACTCATTTTGGCTGGTGGATTATGAGCAGATATGATTTATTTTACATCTCAGCAGAAGAGTTAATAGGCACTACTAGGGTCCTCCAGTTCTTTTGCTCTTTTCCGTCTGTCTTGAAAAGAAAACAATCCAAAGGTGGACTCTTCTTACTTTTTTGAAATAGATAAGAGACGGCAGACAATTAATATAAGAGAGAAATACTTGACATCAGAAGCCATTAAAGTTTGGGGATGACTCTTTACAGGAGTAAAGTTAAATAACAAATTCCAAATTTTGCAATTTGTAGAAAATTTTGAGCAATTCCTTCTTTGGTATCTTTGTCTCCAAAATTATAATTCTGTTTTTAATTTCTTTAAATTTCTCTTTATTATGTATTTTATACAAACCAGTCTTTAGTAAGTGTTTTAAAAGTTAATGATTTAATGAAGAAATGGGAAACAGACTATCAATTGGACAAACTACTCAATGTAGATAGTGCACTCTCCATTTTAAAAGTAGCTCATATTTTTGAGTTCGGCAGACTTTTTTTTTAATATGAGGCTATTGAACCATTTCTTCTAAACATACAACAGTTGTTGTAGTTTCTTAAAGTTTATAATAAGTTATCATTCATTTCATAACCATTAGACAACATGTTCTATCACTGCCTTTTAAAAAAGAGTAATTAATTGGGGATATAAAGCTTTAAACGTCCATGTTAGTTCTACAGCTAAGTAAGTTTACACTTAGAAGGATGAGTCAAAGTGGGGCACGCTGGCGCACACCTGTAATCCCAGCACTTTGGGAGGCTGAGGCAGGAGAAATGCGAGTTCAAAGCCAGCCTCAGCAATGGCGAGGCGCTAAGCAACTCAGTGAGACCCTGTCTCTACATAAAACACAAAATAGGGCTGGGGATATGGCTCAGGGGTCAAGGACTCCTGAGTTCAATCCCTGATACCAAAAAAAAAAAAAAAGAAAGAAAGAAAGAAAAGAAAAGGATGGGTCGGAAAAACTGTTTTGTAGTTACTGAATTTTTCATGAAGTAACATTTGAAATATATAATAATTACACAAATTACCAGCGTTAAGGAATTCCCATGAAATAAAACATAGATTTTACTAGATTAATGTTTTAAGCCAACTAGACATAGTAATTGAGAAATGCAGGAACCAAAGTTCAAACTATTTGGAAACCTAAATGCACTATTTCTTATATTTGTGGAACTGAGTTAGCAACTTTCATTCTTGATGATCTCTAGTTCCAAGTAATTTGGAGTGATGAATCAAAACACACTGACAATCTCATATTACAATTTCTTCCATAGGTTAAGGAAGAAATCTCTTCTACATATAATCAGCACTGTGAAATTTTCTGCCCTATGACATAAGGCCAATGCTTCTGACCCCAAGTTTTTAAAAGTAAAAGGGAGAAGATAGGGCATAAGAAGGTCCCATCAAAGCTTTCAAAATATTCAGAATCCCAGAATATAAGGGCTAGTTGAACTTTACCCCTCAAATAGATGCCATCTTTTCTGCAACCATTAAATTTTCTACAATAAAAGTTTTTTTTAAACTAGATAAATTCATGTAAAATTTTTTTGATATATTTCTAAGTTTATATATTCATTTTATTGCTTTTGATCACTAAGCTATTGATTAAAAGTAGAATCCTGTTTGTACACATGCCAAGGCTTGGTGTTTCTACAGAGCAAGCCAGAACATTCTATCTTCACACTACTCCTATTTGGAGAGAGGACAACCACCTTGCACTGAGGTTTATTCAGTTTATTCTTCCTGTCTCCTGAAATACACACTGTACACGACTTCAACCATACCTGAGATAATCTCATGGTATAGTGTGTGAGCAAAGCACTCTGACTTGGCTCTTCCAATTACTCATGTCATAAAGTCTGCCATCATAATGGAGAAAAAGAGAGTTACTGCTACGGTCCATACATGTTTCATCTAGCTTCTTTTATCTTTTCTACAAATATATTAAAGATAGATTTTTTCTGCTGATACTATATACTCTTTCTTTATCACTCTTTTCTGTTTTAGTCATTGATACTTTAATTTTTTATCTAAATATATGATGGTATGAACAGAACCAACCAATCATGTAATCACTTGTAGGAGTTACCTCAGATACAATTAACACCATTTGAAATTTATATTTAAATTCATTTTATTAGCTACTCATGATAGGTCCATGATATATAATGAGAAAAGATAAAGGAGCTAATTAAGTCATTTGCATGAAAGGTACCCAGGAATAGTAGTATCTAAATTTGAGCATATCAACTTTGAATAAGAGACAAACCAACACAAGTGAGACTCTAAAGTATAACAGGCTGTTTGTCAATAGGAAGTCACAGGTGCTGAATGTGTTCCTAGAAAATGTTGCTACTGAGGGAGTTCTAGTATATTAATGAAGCAGCTTGCATAAAGATTTGAATCCTTAGGCAAAAGTAGAAACAGTTATATTCAAGTTTGAGAAAGACAACTAAGGAGACTTGCCTTTCTGACCTTAGTCATGTGTATCGATACAGAAGTATCTCTACTTTGACATCTTTATTTTTTGCTATTTGTGACTTTATATAAATTTAAACTGGAGAATAAAAAGTGTTTTTGTGATGAAATAAATAACATTCTTTGTTTCAATTGCTTATGATATTGGATATCTAATTATTGCATATGAGTGCAAAAGCCAATAAGTTGCTTATTGTATAATAGAGGTAATGAGCTAAAGACATGTTCTTAGGTTCTTAATCTGGGGTGTTCCAATAGTTCATCCTTCAGGTTTCCCTAACCATTTTTCTTACAGTTACTGTATCTCAGGAGTTTTGGGGGTGGGAGAGAACAGGGACACCTTAACACGAAAATAGATTTAAAAACAGCAACGACAACACAAGGATATAACAAATATAACTATGATATGTCTGCTTGTTCCTATACAAAAAATTGCTTATTATTTCCTTTAAATACCTCAACACTAGAACAAGTTCTTTGAATTTATGATTATCAGTAAATTAAATTTCACTTGGCTAGGAGCATTTCACACACCTGTAATCCCAGTGGTTTGGGAGGCTGAGGCAGGAGGATTGCAAGTTCAAAGCTAACCTCAGCAATTTAGCAAATGCAAAAAAGGGCTGGAGATGTGGCTCAGTGGTTAAGTATCCTTAGATTCAATCTCTGGTACAAAAAAGAAAATTTTCTACTGGAATCTACTTTAATCGTATTTACATCAGCAAATAATAGTGATGCTTTTTTTAAAAGGTCTCACTACAAATAGCTCACCATCATGCCTTTTAGGCCGAACTGGAGCCACATTTGTGCTACAATTGCAAAGCTGAGCAATTGTAACAGAAACCATATGGCTTCTAAAGCCTAATACATTTACTATGTTACTTGGTACAGGAAAATAAAAATTACTAATCCCATTTTACTTTATTTGTTCTGATTTGAAGACTGGGGAGGAGATTGAAATAATAAAGAGGAAATAAAAAAAAGCTGAATATTTCTTAGTGTTACCTTATAGAAAATTGTTGCCATCTTGTGGGAAAACTATTAGACACCAAACAGTAATTTTCACATTTATAAATCACAAAGGACAACCATATCTGCAATGTATCTCAAGATTAGACTCAATTTTAAAATCCCAACACTGCTGAAGAGGATGGTGGTGGGTGAATGAGGAAACCTGCAGCTCTTGTTAAGGAACCATCTTTGACTTCCAGTGGGTAATCTATTTCTGTTTCCAATTGCTGCAGCTAAAGTAAAAAAAAAAAATGTTTTTTAGCCGTGCTTCCAACAGCTATATAATGAATGTCTGCCCTAAATATTGCTGTTTAATTTAGTCTTCTTTTGTGGGAGAGGATACCAATGAGTCACTGTAAATAAGCAATATTAAATTGGATCCTTACTGAGGCACAGAAAACATAACACCTAAGTCTCTAAAATCTTTGTAGTTGGCTGAGTGAAGCCATGGTTGGTATAAATGTACTGCAGATAAATAAGCTTAAATTTTGAGACTGTTAAGGTGATAGGGAACCAATTAGAATATTTACCAAAACACCAATAAATAAATGTTTCCAGTATTCATTTCACAAGATTAAAAAGAGCTATGATATCAAATTACATTTTCAGATATATTTCTGAAGTTACTTGAACTAATCAAAAATTATTTTTTAAATAAATGCCATTATTGTAATACAATATCATTTAGAATAAAATAAAATTATTTTTATTGCTCACACCATGCACACGATTAACTAAAGTAATTTGAATAAGTATGAGCAATAACACTTAAGTTCTAGAAAAATATCAAGGGTATATACTTTTATTATTTGGGTTTAGGGAAATGCTTTCTAAATTGACTCAATAATCACATGCAATAAAATTAAAGACTGTTAAGTTTAACTAGGTAGACTTAAAACCTGTTACATAATACAGTGCCCTCAAGTAGTCAAAAGACAAAATATTGAAAGGAAATACTTTAAAAATATAAATTGACAATTATCCCCAAAGATGATTTCAAAATGACCTTCAAATAGGTGAAAAGAGATGCATCTTTTATAAAAGAACACTCACCATCCACTCTCTTACCATTTTAAAGAATATATCATCAATTATAATCACCATACTGTAAAATAGATTCCTGAGCTTACCTGTGATTTTGTATTCTTTGACTGCATCTCCTCCTCACAGCTGACCCAGCTTCTAATAACCACATTTCTATTCTCTATTCCTATGAGATCAACTGTTTTAGATTCCCTATGTTTTATCTGCATTGTCACAAATTACAAGATTTCATCCATTTTATTCTTTAATGAATACTACCCACAATTTTTTCACATTCATCTGTTGATTAACACTTAGCTTATTTCCATTTCTTGGCTATTGTGAATGATGCTACACTAAACATGGGAGCACATGTATCTCTTGGACATACTGATTTTATTCCCTTTGGATATGTACCCAGGAGTGGGATCACTGGGATCACTAGTTCTAATTTTAGCTTTTTTGAGGAACCTGCAAACTATTTTCCATAACAGCTGCATTAATTCATTTTCCCACAAATAGTATCAAGTACTCTTTCCCTTCCTTCCTTCCTTCCTTCCTTCCTTCCTTCCTTCCTTCCTTCCTTTCTTCCTTCCTTCGCTTCCTTTGTTCACAATATCCATTCTAGTAGAAGCAAGGTGATCTCTCATTGTGGTTTAAATTTGCATTTCCCTGATTATTAGGTATAATATGTGTTAGTGCATATTTTAATCAGCTATATTAAGCCATTCCATATTGTATATCTACTTCAAAACATAAGGATGTACATAAGTATGTACAGTTTTGATCAATCAAACAAATTATAAAAAATTAAATATAAGTAATTAGAAAACTACACTAAGATACGTATGGTAATGACAACACTTCAAAAATTTTAAAATATGCTCTAGAGACAAGGTTGTGGGAAACAGTACTTCTCTTACATTGTAGGTGGGAATAAAGAGTGGTAAAACCACATAAAACAATTTGGCCGTATCTTAAAAAAAAGGATATGCACATTAATCTTTCAGTCCAGGATTCCCACTTCCAGGAACTTGTCCTGAAGACACAGGTCCAATGGCATATAAAATTCACATTCACAAATTTATTAATTGATGTAATATTTGTAATCATAAAATATTGTAAATTACTGAAATATACAAACCTAGTTTAATAAACTATGGCATATACATACAATGGAACATTTTGCATTTTCAAAAATGAATGAGGAATATATCTATGAAATAGTGTGATTATAGTGTATGATTTTTGAGTAAGAAAATAAAATGGAAATAAAATAGGCATGCCTATTGACCTGAATAAAAGAAAACAGGAAGACTAAGCCAGTACAAGTGGATGCACTACAGAATAGGAGGAAGAGGGAACTAGAAATAGCTCATTCTTCTGAGTGCACTTCTCTCAGTCCTTCATATTCTTGGTTTCTGCATATGTGGATTCAACCACATGTAAGTTGAAAACTAATTTTTAAAAAACTAAGTCTAGCTGGGTGTGGTGGCTCATTTCTAATCCTAGTGGCTTGGAAGGCTGATGCAGGAGGATCCTGAGTTCAAAGCCAGCCTCAGCAGTTTAGCAAGGCCGTAAGCAACTAGGGGAAACCTTATCTAAAAATTTAAAATACAAAATAAAAAGAGTAGAGAGTGTAGCCCAGTGGGTAAGTGCCCCTGGGTTTAATCCCTGGTACCAGAAACAGACAAACAACAATGACTAAAACAAATAAAATAACCTAAGTTTATAATGAACATGTGAAGTCTTTTTTTTGTCATTCTCTAAATAGTACAATATAAGAATTATTATAAGAATTATAAGAATTATAAGAATTATTTGCATGGCATTCAGTTTGCATTATGTTTGTAAGTAATCTATAAATGACTTAAGACATACTAGAAAGTATAAATAAGCTATATGTAAGTACTACAATTTTTATGAAAGGGACTTGAGTACCTGCAGATTTTGGTGTCTGAGGATTCCTGTAACCAAGCTCCTCTAGATATTGAGTAATGACTCTTGACTTTCATGTGGAAGTTAATATCCATAAGTTTAAAAAAACAAAATAGAAAAGATAAGAAGTAAACCAAAAGCTAAAATGAAACAATAAGAACAAATGGACATACGTGTATTCAAGCAAAGAATATAAATCCACTGATAGAGGAAATAAAAAAAAAAGAATAATTTCTGTGACTCTTCATGACTTCAGATTTGAATATATGCTTAGTCCTTATGGGATATGGGAGAAATGGGCAAATGATTTTATAGGGATGTGGTTTCTTATTTTAGTGGTATTGATGAAGCAATTCTGAAGTTCTGAAATTCTTTGTGTATTTTTGGAAGAAAGAAGATACAAATATAGAATGGGGAAAGGCCCCACAAGATAAATTAGAATTAAAATTATTAGTATGAATTCTTGCTCCTGATATATAAATGTGTATGTTTGTGTTTATGTATAGGGATGTGTGTGTGTGTGTGTGTGTGTGTGTGTGTGTGCGTGCGCACGCACATTTCTAAACCACTTCAGTGAATAGCTATCCTGGCTCTGACACTCGGTATTAATGAATACACTTAGTGCCAGGTCTTATTTTTTAAAACCATTTCCCAGTGAAAGGACCCAGGGCTTCTCCAAAAAGTGGCTGATTACAGGGCTGGTGCAGCAAGAGTCCAAGGTAAGCCTGTAAAATCTTTTTTAATGTTATAAAAATTAGAGTTAAAAAAAATGAGAGTTTTTCAAGAGGACACAAATGACATCATGAAATACCTACCACTGGTAAAATCTGAGATATTTAATCTTTGATAATTATAGCAATAAATAATAAATTTAAAAACAGAGTTTATGGGTTATATATTAGTATTAAAAAGATTGCAAATAGATGGATAGATAGATAATTGTTATGGTTGGATGTGAGGTGTCCCCAAAAAGTTCATGTGTGAGACAATGCAAGAAGGTTTGGAGGAGAAATGATTGGGTAATGAGAGCCCTAACCTAATCAGTGAATTAATCCCTCATGGGATTAACTGAATGGTAACTGGAGGCAGGTGGGGTGTGGCTGTAGGAAGTGGTTCATTGGGGGTGTGGCTATGGGGTATATATTTTGTGTGTGGAGAGAGGCCCCTCTTTGTCTCTGCCTGCAAATGGAGAGGTGAGGTGCTTCCCTCTGTCACGCTCTTCGGCCACCCTGTCCTGCCTCACTTCCAGCCAGAAGGAATGAGCTGGCATTCTATGGACTAAGACCTCTGAAATTGTGAGTCCTCAAGTAAACATTTCCTCCTCTTATGTTGTTCTTGTAGGTCCTGTAGTCACTGTGGTGAAAGAGCTGACTAAAACAATAATAAATGTAGAAGATTAGAGGTCTCTTCCTTACAATAATAGAAAGTCAGTTGATAAATGTGTAAAGGGAACTAGAATTGAAAAATCATATATTTAAAAAAACTATCATATTAAAGATTAGTTGGGTAAAGATCATCAATGTATATTTTGATGAAAAGCATGGTCTTAAAATATCTTCTTAAAGATTAATAATAATTTGCAAAAGAACAAAGACAACTCTAGGCTGGTAAAGCTAGATGGCTCCTTGGCCAGGTGATCATTAATGAGGGCCTGTGAACTTAGCTAAAAAGCACATAACATCACTTATGCACCTGTCCTCCCAGGGATAAATAACCTCCATGTAAGTGTAAGGAAACATCTGAAAAATTAAAAATGTGGAACGTTTCATTAAGATAACAGAGCACACACAAAACCTTGCATTCTTCAAAAATGTCAATGTCATGAAAAAGAAAGGCTGAGGAAATATCAAATTTAAAGGAGACTAGAGACAAGCCAACCAAATGCAATACACAGTCCCAGACTGGATCCTGTATGGAAGGAAAGAAAAGTGTTGTGATAAAGGGCAATGTTAAGACTATTTACACTATGTGAATGGAGATGATAGGGTAAATGAAAATATTATATTCCTGTTAAATTAATTGAAGTTGGTAGCTAAATTGTGATTATGCAAGAAGATGTTGTTTGGAAATGCATATTGAAGAAGCATTTAATAATGAACATGAAAAGGTCTGTCGCATGCAATTTATTCTAAAGTTCAGAAGAAAATACAAACATATATATGTGTGTGTATATGCAAACATGAGCAAAGTGAAACAGATGAAGTAAATGGGTAAATATTAACCATCAGTGATTTTTGAATGAAATTTTGTTATTTTCCCCATATTTTTACAACTTCTCTAAAAACTGGAAATAATTTTCACCTATAATGTTTAAAAAAAGATTTATTGCATTTATTACATAAAGTTTAAGGAGAAGCCTAAAATGCTTTTATGATGCTCAGAAAAAATAGGTTAGTGGTAATTTATGTGATGAATGTTTATGAAGATAATCAAAATTTGTGAAATAGTACACTTTAGTTTACATAGAAGGACATATATTAAATATCTCTAAATGTATAAATATATAACTGATTTTTGAGGAACAAAATGTACTGTCAAAATATAAATTCATACTTTCTTAATCTGTCTTGGAAATTTTTGACAATATATTTGAATATATTACTGTTTTTTTTTCTGGCCATACCTAAACGTGAAGTCTTACAAAAAAGTTTTTATTGATATTATTTCCTCTTTATATTATTACTTTTTTCTTGCCTTTTTATATTTCAAAATTACCTGGACCTTTAATGTGTGAAATATAAATGTATTACTGAAGTTATTCATGTATACTTTATATATTCTCTATTTCTTTGTAAGATGGAGCTAATATATGGGGCTTAGAAAAATACAATTGCATAGGGAACATTAATTTGCAAGCTGTTTTCTCTGGATTCTTTTAGCACTTGTATGTACTTCCCTAAGAACACTCACTGTCCTATAATTAGTTACTGATATTTCTGTTTCACCCAGTAGACTATTAACTCCATGAAATCAAATGCTGTGTTTTTATTCCCAGGGCCTAGTGTTTGCCTAACACATAATAAAACTCAAGTAAATATTAGTATTGAATGGACTGAATGAATTATGAGATTTATACTTACAGGAGGGAAAAGATAAAAGAGACTGAGAGACCTTGTGAGTAGTTTTATTTTAAAAAATCCAAATCCATTAAAACTGTCTCAATATAATATGAACTTACTGCACTGACCCTGGTGTCAGGTGCACCTTTATTATTTTGGTGACTTCTTTAGACTCCTTATCATCTTTGAATGTTCTGTCTGCTCTCAGAGGGTCCCAGACATGGAAATTCCTGCATTCTACTTGTAGAAGCCTTCTTTGTCTCTTCCTTCCTTCTCCCAATTTTCACCTTAGGGCAAGCCTTCACCATTACGCAAGGGTTCTGATACCTTCCATATTCTTCTCCAACTCTTGGTCCTCACCTAGTACCAATCCTTCCCATTGCACATCCAGTTTAGAGCACACTGTTGGCTTAATCCTCCAAAATACCTCACACCAGCCAAGTAAGCACAGCATATGGCTGTTGACTTTCATTTACTCCTTCCCTAAAGTTATCTCCTTTCTCCACTTGATTTTTAACTTGTGTTCTTTATCTTGATGTTTACTTCATTTCTTAGTGGTCATTTCTTCCTCTCTAGCACTATTTATCTCTTCCACTCACATGGCACTTTTATTTTAATTTTTTAAAAATTTCTTTTTTAGTGTGTTTACTTTTCTAAATATTATTTTGAGTGTGTTAAGGTGTGTTTTATGGCCCAGAATTTGATATGTTTTAGGAAGAGTTTTATGCAAGCTTGAGAAGAATGTGTAATCCACTATTGTTGGCAATAGATAATTTTCATTGAATTTTTCTCATTAATATTTAGCTTTTGAAGTTTCTAGGATGTGTGTATATATATGAAACTGATGATTTTTCATCACAGTTCTGAGTTCCTTAATTATTATATGATTATTCTATAAAGGAAACAATTTTTCAAAATTGTGAATTATTTCACAACTCAGTATTTAAGATATTTTTAAAAGTGGATTTCTCTTGTAAAAGACGTAGGGTTGGAACTGTAAACAGTAGAATGTTTCTATTCAAAAAGTTTTCCTCTGTGATGTAGAAAACCCAAATGAATACCTTTAACTTAGAAACATAAATCGCAAACACACATACTACTATACCAATTTAATGTATTTTCTCTTGTGTTTCTTGGCAATGTTTGTTTCATTTCTATTTGGATTAGACATTAGAAGTAACTTTAAATTTTATAAGAATCTTAGAATTAATTTTATAAAGATTTCTATCATTGTACAATTCAGTTTAAGACAAAACTATTGAGAATAATATCAGTTCATATATCCATAAGTAATATTAGGTTTCAAATAATAATTGTATACTTATTTCTGGGTTTTTCATTTAGAGTCATATTAGCCCAGTTGCACCATTAAACAATTATCTATAAGCCAAGAAAATTTTGTCACTAGTAGTTAAAATTCACACACATATATATATGATGTTTGGATTTAGTCATGTGTATGGAGGTAGAAAAATTGTAAAGATCTGATATGTTCTGATTTATTCCAAAGGTCACACAGTTTAAATGCAGGTTTGCCACTTTTTACAGTGTATTAAGAGGCAGAATAGAC
Organism: Geosciurus inauris; assembly: GCA_004024805.1. NCBI lineage: Eukaryota > Metazoa > Chordata > Mammalia > Rodentia > Sciuridae > Geosciurus > Geosciurus inauris. Next base: position 81,485 of record PVHX01004880.1, on the reverse strand, counting down.
CAGTGGTTCTCAAACTTAAGAATGTGTTAGAATCACCTGCAAGCCTTAATGTGGCAAAGAGATGACTGAGCCCCGTGCTAGAGGTTTGATAAAGCAAGTCTGAAATAGGGCTGAGGTTGTGCATTTGCAACAAGTTCTCAGGTGTCATCCATGCTGCTAATTTGGAACCAGCAAATTTGAAACATGTATAGAGCTGATAGCTTTGCATATTCATATTAAAATTAAGTAACAACTGTATCTGGGTACTGGTAGCATTGGTATTAAAAATACATGTTATGTCACGCGTGTAAAACACATACTCATTCCACTAGGTCTTTCTGATATCAAATCTTGATTTTACAATACTTGATAAAAATTAGGGAAAACACTTCATACAGTTGGATTCTTTCCCTGGACAGGAGGAGTATATTACCCATCATGCATGAAATTTGAAGAATATAAGTAAAAATTCAAACTTGTATTGAAGGCTTCTGCTGAACTAAAACAAATATTTGAAAGTGTTAACTGCCCATGCTGGAATGTTTTGACAGAATCTGTAGTTATTTTCCCTACATTATATAACAATGAAATCTTCTTTTAAGAACTAGCATTTGGAATACTCTTATCTCAAAGTAAACTTAAGACAAATGGATGTCCATCATCAATCTTAAATGTCTTAGAGAAAGTTGATTTGTGTAAGTAAAATTTTGAGTGTGCTCTTGCGAACACCTGAGTGCTATTCAGCTTAATTGGGTTATGGCTCATGCTGATTGTGTTTTTCCCCTGCTGTATCTAATTTCTTTTTTCCCCAATATTTTATTGTTTGGTTTTGGTTTTGAAGGTGTATGGAAATTAAAGAACTCTAATTTTTAAGAGCCCTAAAGGGAAGTATGCTTTTGTGTTAGTCATTCCTGTGAACACCTGTGCACTGTTGAATTTAATTGGGTTGCAGCTGGTGCCGGGAGAGAGTCAACTAAATGAGGACTTGCAGACTGACGAGGAACTTGACATTGTATGTCATTGTTTTTTTTTTTTTTTTCTCTTTTGATTTTTCTCTCTATACATTTGTAAGATTCCTGGATCTGAAATCCTGATCTCAAGGCAAATTGAATAGAATTCTTATGATCTCTGATAATTCATGGAGATTGCCTTGGAAAAGTATTCTTCTAAGTTGGTGTAGTTTCTCAGAATAAGGTGATCCTAACCTCAGAAACCATCTGGCCTACTTGTTTCCAGTAATTCAGGAAAGTTTAATATCAGAGTTAGATTTTGACAGGTTAGTCATACAACAATATAATATTTTCCAGAAGAAAAAAAACGAAGCATTGAATTTGAAAATGTAGTCAAGCATTAAATATCATAGGTACTGCCAGCAAAGTGAAGGTAGAATTATCAAGAGATAGTTAGTTTTAAATTTCTTAATACCATTTTTTTAAAATATTTTTTTAGTTGTAGATGGACACAATGTCTTTATTTTATTGCTCTGTATGTGGTGCTGAGGATCGAACCCAGGGCCCCCACGCACGTGAGGCAAGCGCTCTACCGCTGAGCCATAATCCCAGCCCGAGAGGAACTTATTCTAATAACAATATTAAGAGGGGCTGGGATTGTGTCCATCTACAAAAAAAACTTAAAAAAAAAAAAATAAGTTCCTCTCTATGGTCAATAACAATAAATCCATTTCAAATTATTGTTAAAAGTAAATAGATCAACTTGGTAATTTCTTTAGAGAGATTTAAAACAGCTCTATATATTTCTATTCAGTCAGTATCATTGACAGTTAACTACAAATTGGTTCAGAAGTTAGAAATTAAATATGTAAAGGTCATTTTGGAGCTAAGAGTGGGTGGCAATAGACAGTACTTAATAGCACCAAACATGAAAACCATTAATTTGATCATATTTATAGAGAACTGTTTTCCTTCTTATTTCAAAGAGGTTTGCAAATTTAATAGGATTAAATGTTTCCTTTATATCTATTTTACATGACAGAAAACAAAATAAGAAGCACCAGCAAAAATTAATAAAGTGTAAGAGTAGCTGAAGTATACAGTCAGTAGAGTCATTTCTAACACATCAACCAAAAAGTATATAGATTCATAACAATGCTTCTTTAAATCTAGAATATTAAAGAAATGAAAAATAGAGTTTGTTATCCCACTGTTTTTTTTTTTTAACTTGAAAATTAACCTCTGGTGGGGAACCTATATTTCTTCACATCTTCTGATAAATTGAAAAGTTTGTACATGTTATGAGATGAAGAAAATATTTTTAAATCCAATAGCACTATTAAAAATTAGGCATTATAAAAGAATAAGTGCAAGTGTGGCCCTATTGTCTCTTCCCTAATATTCTTGGTCTGTGATTAGACCTATACTTTCCCAAAGGAAAACATTCAGAACAGTATAGGCCATACACAATTATTCAACATGGTTTTCTTTGTGCACTTGTCTAATCAGCAAAGCTTCAGGAGCACTGTGTACTCACAGGTCTCTCAGGAAGACTGAGCTTCTATTTCTTTTGGTCAGTTATACCGACACAGGTTTCCTAGAACTATATAGATATTGTGTTTGTGGCCTCACGTTGTTGTATTACACCTTCACACATCACCAAGAGAGAGTTGAGTATTTGAATGAGTGAAACCATTATTAGATGACAGGTTCAGAGAATGGGTTTTTTGTTGGTAAAGAGTGTAGGTTCAACTACTTTCCAGATGAACCCAAAGGAACATGCAAAGTTCCTGTCCCAGCTCTAGCTTACCTTAGAAGTCGGATGGATTTGTGGACTGAAGTGGGTCTGAAGAAACATTATCAGAGTTGAGACAGCTAAAGGATTTGGAGGGTATACAGGATAAGCTGTAAGCAACAAAGTTGACTACCGAAATTGTCCTCTATCTCTCAGATTAACAAATTTATACAGGCTTCCCTGGAAAGTGAAAATAGAGTGCTTTAGCATAGCACAGGAGTCTTATTTATTTTTATGTTCCTGAAGAGAATCTGGAGGCTTTAAGGAATTCCAAGTCAGTAATGCATAAATGAGGGAAAGGGAAAAATTCTCTGCTTGACTGGTTACTCTTCTCCAAAAGAAAATAACTTGGTTTCATAGGGCTCAAGAGTCTGCCTCAAATTTCTACTTTTATAAAACTCAAATCATCTCACTCCAACTTCACAGAACTCAAGCTTTTCCAAATGTCATGAAGAGACATTGAATGTAGCTAGTTATTTTTGCACAGGATAAAATAAAAAGAATACATGTTTGCTTGGCTCTTCATGGTTCCCCCTGATCTTTTGTGCTTCCCATATCCGTGTTTTAGTTTCCAGAATGTCTCATCATTGATTCTGAGACCTGTCACTCAAAATAAATGAGTTATCTATAAAACTCACTGTTTTTTAACTCATTGCCCAAGGCAACTAACTGGGTGCTATGAACTTTTCACAGGTATTAGTGGCCTGTTTTCTATTACTCAAAAATAAATTTGTGATTATTAGATGAAAATAACCATTATTTGAGAAAATATGGTTCTTAAATATATTTATGAAATGAAGAAATATTGTTCTGACATAATAAATTTGTTGTAGCCATGGATTATGTTCTGAAATTATCATGATAGGAAACTTTAAGTCTAATGGTAATGTCAAAAATGGTTAAACTTTAGATTTTGGAACTTGGTAACCTATTAGTTATATATTTATGAAAGCTGCTGTGATGGTAACATTTTAGATGTAAATTATGTTTAGTTGAAGTTTCTGGCAACTCATACTAGGATATACCTACAATCTCAGTAAGCCAGTTAAAATAGGAGTGCATTTGGCTTAGAGATGTATTATTCATCTCTAAACAACAACAATGCAGATGGTTGTATTGTGTTATAATAATTGAACTTACCCACCATATGTCATATACCCCAAGGACACACTCTCACGTAAAATTTTTAATTGTCATTCACTGATTATGATATTTTGCTTGAGAAGATACGCTTTTGGAGTGCTGCAAGAGAAAAAAAAAACAAGAGGTTTTCTTTTGACACCTACCAATTAGATTCAATCATTCATAAATCAAAAATTTTAACACTAATTGTAAGCCAAGAACTGTGTTAAGAGAACAGTTAGGGATCCAACTTAAAGCCTGGAGAGGTAAAAGTCATCTTTCTTAAAGCACATAGAAATTGTAAAGGACCAATTATGTTCCACCTGACCTAAGAGGTACCTCAAACTATAAACCCCAACCATGTCTACCTCACTAGGCAACCGAGTGAAGCAGAGGCTTCTGTCTTGCTTATCCTCTGTGTTAGAATCTACCTACCAGCTCTTTTATTTCAAATTGTTAAATATTTCTTGAAATTATCCTCTTCTTCACATTTTTTGTAAGTGATTTTTATTTATCCTTAGGCCCTTATCAAATTATTTATTTATATAATTAACAAATATAGACTCAGTACTACTGGGATAAATTTTGTGGTACTTACATGATTAAAAGTGAGAACATAGTCTTAAGTAGTTTATTTTTTGAGGTGTGGGTATGGTTGGGACAGGTAAATAAACAGACACAGAAGTTATATATATATACAGATATATTGCATAATAGGACACACAAAGAGGTATGCCTGGGGGAATCTTCTATTCAGGACCATTAATTTGTTCTTCACGAATCTTAGGCATGCTTTAGGAGAGAGTCACTCTGAGATCCTCTATTATTCTCTATGCCTGGACAACCTACCCACTGTATGTATTTTCCCAAATTTTCCACTTTTTCTCTCATTACAAGTCTACACAGATTGGTTATCTACCCATTTGTATAGTTCTAGTTCTTTCCTGACAAACGATAAGTTCCTTGAGAACAGACATCATGCTTGAGTTATTTATTGAGTTGGTGGGTACTGAGAAAATACTGTTAGAATGAGGTAGTGTCACTGGTTTGGGCACAGATGGGAGGCTTTACTGAGGAAGTGAAGTTGAGTCGGCTTTTAACAGAAATCAAACTGGAAATAAATGTCTAAATTAAAATTTTAGTAGAATTAGAAATTATATAGAAAGGAAAGGGGGCTGTGGATGAGGGAAACAAGCGTGATGGTCTCAAAAAATGCATGATGTGATCCAAGAGCTCTCAGCAGTTTGGTGTGTCTGGGGCACAGTGATTTGGGAAGGACGTGAAAAATCAGGATGGCAAATGTAAAGTCTGAAAAACCAAGTGTCTTGTATTTGTTGCAAAGAAATATATACTTTATCTCACGTGCCAAAAGTCTTAGCATTGAGCCAGACGCGGTGGCGCAAGTCTGTAATCCCAGCATTTTGGGAGGCTGAGACATGAGAATCGCTAGTTCAAAGCCAGCCTCAACAATGGCGAGGCGCTAAGCAACTCAGTGAGACCCTGTCTTTAAGTAAAACACAAAATAGGGCCAGGGATGTGGCTCAGTGGTTGAGTGCCTCTGAGTTCAATCTCCAGTACCAAAAAAAAAAAAAAAAAAAAAAAAAAAGTCTTAGCATTGGACCGGGTTTGTGTTTTACATACTGCATGGGTAACACTGAGTGAGTAATTCTTTTATTTAAACATTTTGGCCTCAGTTTCCTCATTTGTAAAATCGTAATTATTATAGTTTTGCAGATTAATTATATATGTATAATATCTTAGCACAATGTGGGGCCCATAGTAAACATTTATTATCAGCTGACTAGTCCACTGTGGTTATGCTTTGTATCTGCATTAAGATTAAGTATTTGAGAACCGTGGGAAAATGTTAAAGCAATTAACATTTATTGCAATTAAAACTAATTGTATTGTGAAAAGGCAACTCTGGTATAGAGGAAGTAAGGTCTGGAAATGAAGAACACCAGATGAGAAGAAAATTTAAGAGGACTTTTATGATAGGCTAGTTACTCATACTTTATGTAATTTAAATATTAAATTTAAAGTAACTTAAAGTTAAAACTTAGTTTACTTTTAAGCCATGAAGAGTGTCCAAGGGAAACAGTGATAATGACTTATTTAAGAGATTATTAAAAATAGAAGACATAGATATGAGAGGCAGTGGTGATGTGGAGAGAGGCAGTAATATCACTACTAAGTTTTTGAGTGTATGATTACTATCATTCATTTAAAAATCAATTCACTAAAATAGAAAGTAACATTCATTAGTATTCATTAATAAGACAGTACATGGTAGAGAAAAAATGCTTTAATTTTTTTTTTTTACATATTGAAATATGTAGCATTTTATCATAGAGAATTATATGGTCCTTAAGGAATGCTAACCATTGGCCTAATCACCAAAGAGAGAAGTTTGCACCAGAAAGTAAATGAGCACAATATTTTCTTCATCAAGCAATTTTTACCAAAAAAAAATAAAAAATTCAGAATTATTCATAGATGAGGGGTCAGCCCACATACAACTGTTTGAAGATCACTAGTCCAGAAATTAATAGAAAATTATAAATTCAAAATACTGACATATTGATGATAAGTAAAATTCTGAAAATATATGCAAACACTAAAAGAAATTATAAGAAATGAAAAAAAGTCTTACTTTTAAGAAATAAGTATATGGAAATACCAAAAAGTATACTCACATTATTAAACCATGATCAAGAAGAGTAAAGGGTATTTAAGAAAAGATAGAAGAGAATTCTCAAAGAGAGGAAGTATAGGCCCATAGAGTGGGTGATTATGTTTGATGAAATAATTACTTTTTAAGTAAATGAAGGCAATTTATAAGTCCAGTGTGATTTTTTTCTTGTTCCCTAACATAGCTAAAACAGTAGGTCTGTAATTCAAAGATAGCTATGTAACTGTAGGTTGACATAAAGGTAGATTTAACTCTTTAATATGCCAAGTTACACATAAGGAGTGAAAAATATTAAAAGAAGTGGGAGGGAACTTTAAAAAGTTCACAACTGTTAATTTTATCTATAAAGCTCTTCAGTTTTCACCCTGATCTTTTCCACCTGTCTCTGAGAAATGCTTCATACTTCTAAGCAATGGCTTCCCCTAGGAGAGGGAGTCATACAGCTGTGGCGTTTTATTAGCTTCCTGCTCCTCAAGTCTAAGGTTTAGTTTTCTCTGACCTGGTAGGTCAGTTAACATTTATTCCCAGCTTTCAAATACAACATTCTTTTAGCATCACTTACTTGTCATGTTTTCTCCAATTCTTTTCTGTTGTAACCTTAGTTTTATTTCTCCTGTCATTGAGCAGAGTCTGGGGAAAGTGCAAATATAAACCCCACTTACCTGGAGTTCAAAGCTATCACTAGTGAAGTAAATATTTACTCATGCTGAAATAACTTTCCTGCCTTCCACCCTTTCCTCTTAATGTTTCCTGTTCAAATCATATTTTCACCATTTTCCTATTTTTTAAAAAATAGAGATTCATATAGTTCTGAAATCTATAAAATTTACATATTTCTGTCTCTCTGATTCTGATTAATATGATTTAAGAAAGAAATTGTTGCCATGACCAAAACAGTGACTTAAGCCACTTCCTCTTTCTTACATCATGGCAAGACTACCATTTCTGTTTCACAAACATTCAAATATGCAATTGCTATCATTCAAAACCTATACAATTTGTTTTTCCCTTTTAGAAATTGGATTTCCTACACATGAAAATTATTTCTTTTTTTTTTGAGACTAAATATATTCATGCTTCAGCTTTTCTGTAAACATTTTTCCTGTTCCATAAATAATTTTGATCTCACTAATTTCTACACCACTTCCTTTAAAAATTAAGTAATATTAGGTAGAGAAAGTACAGTATGTAAAAGGCCATATATGCAAAGCATGATGTACCTTTACAGATTTATCGTACAGAAATTATAACAAATTACTTCTAGACTTTAAAGCAGTCTGTGCTTTGTGTTGCCTTCATACACTTTCTTCTTTGCCAAGTCCTATAGACTAGCTAATCTATCTGTGTACATAGGGTCATTTATCTTCTAGGATGCCATCATTTTGAATATATATTTGTCTTTAAATCACAAACCATTCATTTATATTTCATGTCAAATATGAATCTGATAATCATATTAAATAACCATATATAAAATATTTATATTTATGGTAGTCTTTGGGTCACCATCTAGTTCCTTTGTGCCTCCTGTCTGAAACCAATACTTCACAGCAAGCATTTTGTGGACTTTTTATAATCATCTGTAAAACATCTGTACATGTCTAGAAAATCAATGTATCACCTGCTTGTGAAATGTATATTTTGAATATATTTACATAACTCAATTAGATAGTGTTTAATTTAGTTCTGGGCCTGTACATTTACATTCTCCTCAGTTGGTTTTTTTGGCTTCTTTGTTGTCTATGGAAAAAAAAGACAGAAGTAGCATGTGACTACATGATAAAGCTTGTTGATATTCATGCCACTAAAAATGTCCTCTCATTTAGTCGGATAAAATTGTGACTTCAACCTGGTTCGAAGTTACAAACCAGTGCTGGGCACAGTGGCCCATGCCTGTAATCCAGTGATATGAATGCCTGATGTGGGAGGTTTGGAAGTTCAAAGTCAGCCTCAGCAAGTTAGGCTCTGAGCAAACTTAGTAAGACTCTGTCTGAAAATAAAAAAGAGAGGGGTTGGGTGAGGGTGCTGTGGATGTGGCTCAGTGGTTAAGCACCCCTGGGTTTTATCCCCAGCACCAGGCTCAAAAAAAAAAGTTAACAATTTGAACCATTTGCAGTTTGTTTTACTTACAATTACAATTTGAAGGTATGGAATGTGAGTGTAAAGTGAAAGACATTTTTAAAGTGCAATGCTGCACTTTATTCTACATCAAGATAAAGAAAAAGTGAAGAATGGGAGAGAAATCGTAGTTGGAGAGTGATGACTGTGGTCTAGATATGCTGGTGATTTAATATATTTAACCTATTTGGAATACATACTCATCCACATCCATATCAATATTTTTACTTGATTTTCAAATACATTAAATATTTTACTGCTAAAAACAATAAATAAAATAACATACTTACTGGACATCTAATAGAGTTTTATATTGTAGAACATGTTTGTGTTTTAAGATATATGTATACATATTCTTATCCACACACAAATCTATGGGAAGTAGACAGAATTATTAACACAGGTGAAACTCCAAATCAGAGAAATTGAGTAGCTTGTCTAATAGTTAGTAAATCAAGCAGATGGGTCTCTCAAATCTGAAGTCCATATGCTATTTTCACTGTATCATATTATTTTCCTATATTCTGGTTAATTTATCTGTTAATTTGTTTCTTCAGATACAATTTGGCAGTTTTATTAATAGCAGTTTTGCAAACTATATCAATATTTTGTTTGTTTTTTAAAAGTTGCTAAATACTTATTCATCATCATTGGTATTGATCTTTTTATTAATAAGCAATTCCACAAATATACTCTACTAAACTCTACTAATAATAGAATTAGTAGTAACAAGAGTACTAGTTTTTGTGTGTTATATAAGGATTTGTCATTTGTATTGTTTTAAATACAGCTTATTATATACTAATAACCTTTTCCTGGTACATACTTTATAATGCTATAAATGACCCTAATTCACAGTTACAATAATAATAGCCTCATAATTGTATGTCATTCTGTTTAAATAAAACATTCTGCTTTTATTATGTCTTTATCCATGTTTGAACTCATTAATTCATAGACAGAATTTGAAGCAACTCACAAAATAATCTGTTTCCCAGTCCTGAAATTTTTTATTCACAATGTTGTTATCCATGGAATTATTAATGAAAAACAGCCTTTGTTTATTTGAATATTCTTGCAAAATGGCACTTTAAAGATGTTTTTTATTTTATACTCACATTCCATACCTAATGTTGCAAAGCAGACATTGCTCACTGTAAGTGTTATTTATCGATGCTTAAAGGTTCAATGAATTATTCAGCCCCTTTACCCTTCTTGCTTTGCTGCACACCTATTGAGTTTTCAGAGCAGTTTCATATCAATAAATTTGTTCTTTCTTTGCAGCTCCAATTTCATGCTTGGCCTTTTCTAAATGACATACAAGAAAAATAAATAACTAGAAGGATAAAATAAGTATACAAATTGCTTTAAATAACTGGATATCCAAATTATTAAAGCTCTCAAGGGTTTTAAAAATTAAGATATGAAAGAGTCTGCAGAAATAGGCTGTATGCAAATGTAATAAGCAAAAAACTTTGCCTTGTTAACATGTGATCTGTAGAGAGTGACATGTGTTTATAAGCAGGTTGTACCCAGAGATGAACTCTTGACAAATAAGTCCCTAGGAGTTCAAGGACTCACTGCCCCTTTCTATCTAATGTCGTCACAAGCACATAGAGCGGTATGCAATGAAAGAATGAATGGCTAATCTGATCAGACTGAACAGAAAATTCTAATAAAATGACAGCATGAGGTAAGAAGTCAGAGCCTTAATATATCTGGTTCCTGTGAAAAGGAAACCACTTGTCTTTATTAAACCAACTTCAAGTGTTTGACTCTCATGTCTGGGAATTTTGTTTTTCATTATTCAGAAAATGGTAGCATGTTCTAGGGGTAGGGAGAAGAAAACCTTCCTATTCTTAGCATTTTTATAGTTTAATAAGGTGACAGATACTAAAATAACTATTATTGAGTGGATCAGGCATTGTATTATAAGTATCTTCATATATCTTCATTTCCTAAAACCTTCTCTTTTAAATATGGAACTGGCAACTTAACATTTTTAGAAGAATCAAAATATTTTTGTTTTAAAGTGTGTTAACACAGATTTTTAAAATATTGACTATTTTTTCCAAAATCTGAATTAAATCCATGTCTATTACAATAGGAAAGCTTCTTCCTGTGGAAATGGGCAATTTTTAATTTTTAGGATTTCCTTACCCAAGTACCAGGTAATTTAGCTCACTCACCAATTACTAACTGCAAATAGCTCAGCATCTGAGAATAAGGACAAAGTAGATTAGGTTCCCTGCTGTTGGCCTTTTAGTTCTCTAACTTAGCACTCACAATACTCCTTGAAATCAATATTATGATCTAATTTTATAGGTGAAGTAACTCTGTATCTTAGTTTGTGTTTCCGCAGAAGTTGAACCTGAGAGGTATTTTATTTCAAGTAGTTCATTTGGGATGTGATCTTAGGAAATGACAGTCGGAAAGTGGGAAGTAAGTGGGGAAAGAAAGTTCGGAGGAGTGACCTCTCAAGCCATTTATCACTGTAGTTGATTGCAGCTCAATGCTGTTGAGGAAGGCTGGGCAATAGTGTGTGGGGCAGGCCTCCTGGTGATCCCATGTGAGGGCCAGGAGGGTTGTGAAATTTACCCACAAGCTCCCTTTTTTCATTGGTCATTGGTGCTTGAGTAAGGGTGGTAGGTGCTGCAGCCCTTCTGGTTCTCCCAGCCTGCAAAACAAAGTTATGGAAAATTTTGAAGACCTTTTATTTTATTTTTTTAAAATTTATTTATTCCCCAGCACTTAGGGAGGCTGAGACAGGAGAATCGCAAGTTCAAAGCCAGCCTCAGCAATGACGAGGCACTAAGCAACTCAGTGAGACCCTGTCTCTGCATAAAACACAAAATAGGGCTGGGGATATGGCTCAGTGGTCGAGTGCCTCTGAGTTCAATCTGCAGTACCAAAAACAAAAAATTATTTATTCTACTTAGGTATACATGGCAGCAGAATACAGTTTGATTCATTGTACACAAATGGAGCACAACTTTTCATTTCTCTGGTTGTACACAATATAGAGTTATACCATAGGGGCGGTCATATGTAAACCTAGGGCATTGTTGTTCATTGCACTCCATCATCTTTCCTGCCCCCATGTCCCTTGACCAAAATTCCTCCATTCTTCCCATGTCCCCTCCCCCATTATGGATCAACATCCACTTAGCAGAGAAAACATTCATTTGGCCTTTGGTTTGGTTCTCTGGTTGTATGTGATGTAGAATCACAACATACATGCAGTCATACATAAAGCTAGGGCTATGATGTCCATCATATTCCACCATCTTTACAGTTCCCCTGCCCCCTCCCCCTACCCACCCCTGTGACCAAATTTCCTCCATTTTTCCCGTGTCCTCCCCCACATTATGGATCAGCATCCACTTATCAAAGAGAACATACATACGACATTTGGTTTTCTGAGACTGGCTTACTTCATTTAGCATGCTATTCTCCAACTCCATCCATTTACCTGCAAATGCCATAATTTTATTCTCTTTTATTGCTGAGTAATATTCCATTGTGTATACATACCATGGTTTCTTTATCCATTCATCTATCAAAGGGCATCTAGGTTGGTTCCACAGTTTAGCTATTGTGAATTGAGCTGCTATAAACATTGAAGTGGCTGTGTCACTGTAACATGCTATTTTTAAGTATTTTGGGTGTAGACCGAGGGCTGGGATAGCTGGGTCAAATGGTGGTTCCATTCCAAGTTTTCTAAGGAATGTCCATACTGCTTTCCAGACTGGTGGCACCAATTTGCATTCCCACTAGCAATGTATGAGTGTACCTTTTCCCCCACGTCCTCATCAACACTTGTTGTTGTTTGTATTCTTGATAACTGCCATTCTGACTAGTGTGAGATGAAATATTAGTTTTGATTTACATTTCTCTAATTACTAGAGATGTTGAACATTTTTTCATATGTTTGTTGATCAATTGTATGTCTCTTCCTACAAGTGTCTGTTCAATTCCTTAGCTCATTTATTGATTGGGTTGTTTGTTTTTATGTTGTTTAGTTTTTTGAATTCTTTATATATCCTGGAAATTAGTGCTCTATCAGATGTGCATGTGGTGAAAATTTGCTCCCAGAATGTAGGCTCTCTGTGGACTTCATTGATTGTTTCTTTTGCTGAGAAGCAGCTTTCTAGTTGAATCCATCACATTTATTGATTCTTGATTTTATTTCTTGTGCTTCAGGAGTCTTGTTAAGGAAATTGGGGCCTAATCCGGTGTGATGAATGGTTGGACCTACTTTTTCTTCTATTAGGCACAGAGTCTCTGGTGAAGACCTTTTATTTTTTATGGAGATGAATTTTCAAATAAATGTTTCTGTGTATGGAAATATTAAGATATACTTAAAACCACTTTTCACATAATGTGCAAAGTTAGCATAATTCTCTTACTCTCAATTATATAAAATAACACATTTAATGAGGAGAGATTAAATATATATCTGGTATCTAACCTCTTGTCTGTATCAACCAGCTCTTTTACATACCTATAAGCAAATGTACTCCACTCAACCTTTTAAAATATATTTGCCATTTTCTTTCTTTGTTTTCTTTTTCTTTTTGGTACTGAATCCTTGGACTTAGTTCCTCAAAAACTTTCATTTTAAAGTTTTACATTCTGAAGTTTTATTCCTCTGCACTCTAAAAGAGATACTCATAGTCATCCAAATATTTTCTCTTGTTGGTTTTGCTCCTGGACCTTCAATAATTCTCATGACCTCTCTCAAGATCCATTCTATTCTCTGTAAGCCTTGTAATTATGAATACCAGCTTATACAACATTTATAGAGAAATAAAAGAAAATGTTATATATCAAACCGGCAGGAAGATAAAGCTTTTAAGGTAGCAGTTTTTTAATGGGGCTGATATAATTGAAAGTATTGCTTTAAGATTAGACGTGATAACGTTCAGAAGAGTAAACCAACCATAGTCTGCTCTTGTATTTTATCTAGAAAAGTGGTAATAATTGGTACCCTCAGATCAGAGCTGGATAGTCACAGCTCACAGGCTGTCTTTTTCGTGCAGCTTATTTACTGTTTGCAAGAACAATTTTCATCCATGCACATCATACTCCATTCTGACAAAGCAGTCACCTGAAACTTAGACAAATGTTATTCATTTGGCCTTATCTGGATTTGTGTAAAAACACTCAAACAGATTGGCAATGACAGAAAAAATCGCCTAGAACTGTGAATCTTAGAAAGCCTTTTTTTCCAACCTCAATAAAGATTAAGCACTCTTCCTAATGAATTCTTCATTAGGAACAACTAAATAGTTCATAATTGATGCAGACATTTATTTGAATGATTTTAATTACCATTTAACATGCCCTCATATTGTTCAATTTATTCATTTTTGTACCTTTTAACCTTGATTTACATAATTTTGCCTTTCTGTTTATCTCCATTCATTGTAGGCCATTAATAAAATTTAATTTACAGTGGTATTTCCAATGACACCTATTTTTATATTTTTATACTATTTTTTTTTGAGATTGAAATATTTCTATAATTTTCCAAATTTTCATTTTTTTAAGCCACCAAAAAGCCCTTTATCTTCTCTGTATGCTGTATTTAGAAAGATTTTGAGATGTAATTTCAAAAACCATTATTTCACTTATCAACACAATATTTTAATCTTCCCATGGAATACTGTTTATGCTTTCAAAACTATAGCAATCAGAAGTACAGTGTAATTAGGGAATATTACATTCAAATTAAAAATCATTATTTTTTACTTTATACTCATAACTGAAAATCCTACATTATACATATTCTAGATTCTATAAAAGAAACACATTTTAATAGTAAAGTCACTTTCTTTGAGGAATTTCCACAGTCTTATCATGATCAATATATTAATATCTGGGGAAAGGAGAAAATAAGGCAATGGCTCAAAATTTTATTCAGTAGTTTTGTTGTGTTTGAACCTTGGAATTTATCAACATATTTCCTATTTCCATTTCCAAGCCCAAAGCTTTGTAGGAAATCTCAGTTATTTTTAATGCAAAGCTTGATTAAATTATGGAGGAGAAAACATTTTAAGTTTCATTTCTTACCAGATTCAAACCTAAATCCCCACCACGACCACCACTTACAACATTAAATGCTGTCTTTCTGCTATTTTTATCATGCCTATAATAACTTCATGTGCAATATGAGCTGACAAGGAAATACAGAATGAAATTTACTCATATCACTTTTTGATCTATGAAAAAATTGTAAAGGCCTCTTTTATGTTTGCTGCCTTGAAACAGTTGAATGAATTTCATGAAAAATGTGCTAGGTATGTGTGCTTTTGTGCTTTAGTTGCTTGAGCCTTTTCTAAGCCAAAGAACTTATTTCCACAAAAGGAATTTCTCAGTTGCCAAGTACTGACTATGCCAATGATAATACTGTTCCTTTAGAAAACTTAAATATTTTCTGCATTTTTTCTTAAGGAAAATATTTTATTATAGCTGATAGAATAAAGGGAGGCATAACAGGCAATGAAGGCAAAAGGAATGTATAGTTTTATCTTTTCCTTGTAATTTATCTTGGTTTATTCTCCTTGGTTGTGATTCAATAATATATCCATTAGTTTCCTGGTCTATTTTAATTTAGCTTTTTTCTGAATCTTTTCTAGGCAAATATGATTTAAGGCAATGTTTGTTTACTCATTAAATAAAACCAATAGTACTTATTTTTTTTTAAAGTATACATACAGCAGTTAAGGTTTTAGTTACCTTAGTAATAATAGGCTAATTAGTATATTGTTTGGTATATGAGAACACTTTATCCCAAACTGAGATGTTTATATTTTATATGAAGTCAATAACCTGCAGTTAGATTTATAGTACTTTTAGATTGTTGTGGACTTTTCTATAATATAGATTTCTAAAATTGTCATTCAACTGATCATTCTCTTCTGGGCTATTTTAAATTCCTTAAAATATTCTTGGTTAAAGTTTCTGATTAACATGTGTTAATCATATACATTAAGGGAGTTCATTGTGATAATGTCACAAATGCATACAGCATGCTTGAATCAAACCCTACCTCTCTTCATTCGCTTTTCCTATGCTCCCTTCTGAATCTCTAGTAATCAATATTTCTACATTCAGATTGACTTTTTAGTTTCCATAAATGAGAAGGAATATGCCATGCTTATCTTTCTGTGTCTACTTTATTTCACTTATATCTTCCAGTTTTACTCATTTTGCTGCAGATGAGAGATTTCATTCTTTTTATGAATGAATAATATTCCATGGTGTATATACACCACACTTTCTTTATTTATTCATTTTTCAATAGGCACTCAAACTGATTCCACATGTTAGCTATTGTGAATACTGCCAGGATAAACATGGGCATGCAGTTTTGGTTTCTGTATGCTGATGTCATTTCCTTTGGATATACACCCCAAA
Organism: Geosciurus inauris; assembly: GCA_004024805.1. Lineage (NCBI taxonomy): Eukaryota > Metazoa > Chordata > Mammalia > Rodentia > Sciuridae > Geosciurus > Geosciurus inauris. The sequence continues at coordinate 65,407 of PVHX01004880.1, read as the reverse complement.
ATGTGATAGCTAAATCATATGGTAGCTTTGTTTTTTTAAGTTTTTTATGAGCCATCCACACTGATTTCAAATGGCTATACTAATTTACATTCCCAGTAACAGAGTTCACTTTCCTCCTTGTCCTCAACAGCATTTGTCAACTTTTTTAATGATAGCTTTTCTAACTGTAGTGAGATGATACCTTACTGAGTTTTGATTTGCATTGCTCTAATGGCTAGTGATATTGAGAAATTTTTCATATATGTTGGCCATTTTTGTTTCTTCTTTTGAGATGGGTCTATTCATATCATTTACCCATTTTTAAAGTGGATTACAAGGTTTGTGTATTTTTTAAGTTACTTACACGTTCTAGATATTAACCCTTTGTCAGATGAATAGTCGGCAAATATTTTCTTCCATTCTACAAGTTATCTTTTCACTCTACTGAACATTTTATTTATTGTGTAAAAGCTTTTTAATTGTATGTTATCCCATTTGTTTCTTTTTGCTTTGTTTTCTGTCCTTTTGAGGTCATATCCAAAATATCATGAACCATAAAGTTTGTAGTAATTCGTTATAGCTACAATAGAAAACTGATAGGATGAATTAATGGCTATGTAGTTGAATATCTTTGTTTCTTCTTTTCTCTTTATATTAAACATGATTTCCTTCCCTTCAGATGCCCATATTCAACCATCTAGACTCAGCTTAGGCACACCACACCACAGGAACTTTTTTTAAAAATGATTTCAGTTTGAAAGGATTGTTTAACTCTCTGACTTATATTATGCTGAGCCACATTATTCTTACTGTATTGCCTTATTTCCTGATTTTAAGTAACACTTAACCACACTGTTACATAATGTCAAATAACAATTTCCTGTGCACATATTTTGGTTTCCACACCGGCTTTCAAGGATAGAATTAGAAGCATGGTGGTATTTATGAAATATTCATTTATGGAATTCTTATTTGGTTAATTTTTGAAATGTTTTCAACTAATAAAGTAATGCTTGTTTAGTGATTTTAAAAGAAGTTTCCAGTATTGTGAAGCAGAATTCTAGTTTTTAGTTTCTATATTAAAAAAATAGAAGTGTTAAGAGAAAAGGATCCTGAACATTTCCTTTAGGGTGTCCAATAAATTACCAAAACGAAGCAAACCATAAAAATCAAATCATGCACACCTTTTTAGAGCAGCAGATCTAGTTCAAGTGCTAAAAGAGTAAAGCAACTAGTGTTAGCAATGAATAAATAATTTATTTAGGACTTACAGGCAGTTGGAAAGGCTAAATATTTTTATATGTGGGGATGATGATTCAACTCAGTGTATTGCACATGTTAGGCAAGCACTCTATTACTGCCTTATTCCCCAGCCCAAGGCTAAAGATTTTTTGAAATGAATTTAATGTCAACGTTTTAACATATATGACTTTAAAATTGATAATGAAAATGTTTTTCTAGTTGTAGCTACTAAAATGCACCAAAAATTAATATAATACTTACCTTAGTCTGTTTTCTGTTGCTATAAGAAAATAACTGAGGCGAAGTACCTTATAACCAAAGAAGACTTTTTTATCACACAGTTCTGGAGATTCTGGGGCATGGTTATGGAATCTGCTAGGCTCTGATGAAAGCATTAGGGCATATGGCATCACAATGGTGGGATCATGTGGGAAAGTAGGAAATTGTGAATGTGTCAGTGGAGATGACAAAGCTCCCTTAAAACAACCTATTCTGCAGCATTAGCACCTTGGAGGGTAGAGCCCCCATTGCCTAATTACATTCCACTGACCCCAGCACGTAACAGTTCTACCACTTGAATGTTACTATACTTGGACCTAACTTTGAGCATAGGAATTTGGGAGACAGCTCCCATTATATCCAAACCATAGCAATATTCTGCTTGTATTTTATCCTTGAAAATGTAACTGTTTCACGGGAGTAACAGTAAACAATGTTCTCTCAATCCATTATAAAAATATGTGCATTGTTTTTCCAAAAATAAATCAAAGGCAGGTTTGGTTGATATGGAGACAAAGTGTATATATACATCATTAGGAACCTGGAAATTACCAGTTTAAAAAATAAGTGTAAGTGACCCATAATATTTTTTATTATCCAACATGGGCTTTAAACTAATTCTAACATACAGCTTGTGAAGACAAGAAACATATTTTATTGATAACACCACAGAGAACACAAAATGCTTAGATTATAGAGAATGCTAGTACTTGTACTTTCTTTAAAATACCTTTTCCCTGTTACTGGTCTTACCTGCTTTTTGTTTGTTGGTTGGTTTAGTGTTGATTTTTGTGGTGCTTGTGCTCTGTAGCTAAACTACATTCAAGCCTGATTACCAGCACTTTAAAATACCATATGTATCTTATGAAAACTAAATGTCAATACTTAGAACTTTGAAAAGAGATGTAAGAAAATATATCCAAATATACCATCTAGTGCTTACTGAGTCCTTCTTTTGTGAGTCATTCATGCTGGATTCAGAGGAGAGAACAGAGAAAAGTCTTTGAATGAGATACACTCTGGTCTCCAGAAAGCTGATGACATGAGAAATCTACTTAAGAGAATAATAGTAATGAGAGTGTAATATTTCACTAATTAGTGCTACATGTTGTGATACAATCTACATTATGTACTCTTCAGTGAGAGCTATTTGGTTTTCATCTTTTAATTTCCTGTGTTAGGTGTTTAGTAAATATTTGTTCAAAGAATTAATACATGAGAACATACTACATTGAGAGGTATGCAAGAACACTCAGGACTTCATAAATGGAGTAGATCCTAAGAAAAGCTTTGCATATCCTCCTACAGTTTGGCCCCTATCCTATTCAAACCTTCAATATCTAGGTCAGTAGTCATTTTTACTCTGTGGAGTGATTTTTATTATGTTTCTACACAAAATTATTCACTTCCTTCTCACTGTCTTATAACCACTCTGCCAATTTCATATTTATAAACATTTCTAGCTCTGTGTGCTTGGATAGGTACTTAAGTACTCTGCCTCAGTGTTTTCCTTACTAATATAATAATTTCTGTCTCATAGGGTTATTCTATTGCATGTGTTTCTATATGGAAAGCACTTCAAATATTGGTTAGCACTTAGCAATTGCTCAAAAACTGCTAGCTCTTAGTGTAGAACTATTTTACTTGTAAGAAGATAATATAATAAAATGCAAGATCATTCAAAGCAAAATATGCCTTGTTTTCACAGGAATAAATATCATCTCTGAGTATAGGGAAGTAATAGTTACTGTTGAATTGGCAGGGCTAGTTAGAGTAAGAAGATGTTTCAGATAAAAGAAAGAGAAGAAATACCATAGGAGTTGATAAATCATTTTCTGAAGTTATTTTAAGAATGTGAGTTTGTGGTTGAACTTTCATACCATACTTCTTTCTTATAAGAATCAAATTTTAAGATTATCAATATCAGTTAAATACTTTATATTCAAATTATTTTGAATTTTGTTGGACCTGTATAATTTCAAATATGATTATTTGTATAAAATTGTCTTATGCATAACAAAGTATGTAAGTGATTTGTTGATTATAGGTTTAAGAAATTAATATGTTTATTATTTACATATTAAGTTAAAATGTTAGAAGACTGAATTTTAAATACTCTGACTTAAGAGAAAGAAGAGAGTTGATGTTTCACCTCATACATTTTTATTTCTTCCAAATTTAGATCTAATGGGGATCATAAACATTTATCTTAAAAAATAAAACTGAACTGGGCATGGTGACATACCCCTGTAATTCCAGTGACTTGGGAGGCTGAGTTAGGAGGATAGCAAGTTTGAGGCCAGCCTCCACAATTTAGTGAGGCTTTAAGCAACTTTGTGAGACTCTATCTCAAAATAAAAAAAAAATAAAATAAAAAGGGCCAGGGATGTGGCTCAGTGGTAAATTGTCCCTGGGATAAATTCCCAGTATCAAAAAACAAACAAAAAAAAATGAAGAAGAAGAAGAGAGATTTTGTTTGCTCTTAGGAATACTTTGCTTTTGTTTTCATCAGCATATTATATCATTGAACAAATAAAATCTCTTGACCTTCTAATAACAAAATAATTATATACTCTGGTAAATTACCTGGGAATCATATATACTGAAGGATATTATAATTAGTATGTAATCTGGGCTTTAACTTAACATATAGATATAAAAGTGTTATAATTAAACAGCAATGATTTATATTTTATGGTTTTTAATATAAAGTGGTAATGAAGAAAAATGGGTCCAATCCCACTGTTATCCTCAGCTAAAATTCTTATTAAAGATGAACAATAGGTACATAAATAATCAAACTCATAGAAACAGAGTGGGATGGTGGTTTCCAGTGGCTGTAGGACAAGAAAATGTGGTGTTGTTATTTACTAATTAAAATTTTAGTTATGCAAGATCAATAAGTGCCAAAGAACACTGTACGGCATTGTATCTATAGTTAACAATGTAGTGTACTGTATTGTACACTTAAGTTTGTTAAAATTATAGATCTTTCTTAGCTACTCAGAAGGCTGAAACAAGAGGATGGTGACCTCTAGGACAGTCTGAGCAACTTATTGAGATCCTGTGTCAAAATAAAAAGCATGAAGGGCTATGATGTTGCTCAGTACTGGGATCGATTTCCAGTACCAGGGATGGGGACAGGGATAAATCTCATGTTAAAGGTTCTTAACACAATCTGAAAAATAAAAAATGTTGAACTGTTCCAGAGACTTCAGGGTGGAATTTTACATAGAAATACTCAAATAAAAAAAAGTTAGTCTATTCTATTTAATGCCAATTGTAACTTGAAATCTAAAAGATATAATGTATGCAATTTAAAAAGTATTTTTAATTGAATCTCAAAGTTCAGCTGTTAACTTTTAACATCTGATTTAAGTGTGTACACATACCTATGCATACTTCAAAAATTCAGATTTACATTTAAAAACAAATAATGGGTCCAACTTTAAGAATGCTTACTATGTGCTAGGTACTTAGGTTGTTACATTTACTGAGTACTTCGAGTTAGCAATTCTTATAAATGGCTTAGATAACTAAGCCCTCTGACTATCTCCAAAGTAGTTATTTTACAACCTCATTTTCTGGCTGAGGCACTGAGTATAGTGAATGTCCCTACGTCACACTGTAATGGCAGATTAGTAATATTGAGGTGCCAGCATTTCCTTAATCACCATGCTTACCACTTTCATCCAAACAAACTAGATAAGGAAAATAGAAAATTTGTTTTTCTATTAATCATCAAATAACAACATATTTATTTGATAAACTTACACTTTAACATCATGCTTTTCAGGTGGAACATATTTGTGTCCCTAAGAGTATGGGAGCAAATGGATAAAATTTCCCCATGACCCATCCTGCTGTCCTGTTTGAAAAATATTAGTCGCTTTTTCTGTGTGTTATTTACCTAATATTTAACATCATGCGAGGTGCTTTTTTCCAAAAGCTTGTATTTAAACCTTCTTACCTCTCACTCAGGTAAATTTAAAACCACATCAGAGATTCTGTGTTGATAGCTGCAAACATGTATGATATTGTTATTCAATTGAGGATTCAATTTTCCTATCTGTAAAATGGCTCAGTTAGATTAAGTTCTAAACTGGTTTTAAAAGATCAATGTAAGCTATATAGAGGGGACAGAATAGAATAAAAAGGGAAAAAATAGAGGAGGCAGAGGTCTAGATTCTGACCTTTATTTTCATGTAGAATACTGATAAAGTCACCAGTCTAATGAATCTCAGGATATGAAAATAATCACTTTATGGAATGGTGGTAAGAATTAACTAGCTGATAAATGTTCAATAAATAGCTGTTATTCTTCTGAGCACAATGATTATTTTATTTATTGTAAGCATATATATTTTATTAAGTGTTCAGTAAACTTATGTTTTCATAATGGTCATTTTATTTACTATGTATTTTATTGAGTACTCAATAAAAGTTCGTTACTCTTATAAAATAATAAATATTTCATTTACTCAATATGTATCTATTCTTTGACCCAATTGCAAAATGACTATTTGCCATGCAGTTTATTAATAAGGGAATTTAATTTAAAATGACAGAGAATTTTAAATAATTGTGGTGAGACTTTTATTAGTATGTTTTTAATTATCTTCAATAAATGTATTTGTGTATAAATATGAATACCATATTTAGGGATATAATTTTAATTTAGCTCCTGATGCTCCTGAAGTCCCAGGTGCCCTGCAGGTGATTCACATCTTCAAAGGGTAGATAGGTGGTTCTGTACTCATTTTCAATCCAAGTTGAAGTTCTGTTTCATTATTTTCTAATGAAATTGGATTTGGTGATACTTGACACCTGATAAGATTTTGTTTATCTTGCTATAAAAACAGGCTAATAAAGTAGATTTCCACAGAGCTTATGTTCTTGACTCTAGCATTTTACAGCCACATAAAAATGCACATCCGTCCACTTACAATATTCCTTCTTTATGGCTTTTCATAAGCAATATTGCTTTCTGTTGGTATTGGATTTTGAAAAACCAAAACATAATTTTACATAGTTTCCTCTTTCATAGTAAAATAGGGTTAAACACAATAGTCTAGACTTCTTTATCATTATTTTTGAACACTTACTCTACAATGACAAAAAAATATGGACTAGTGAACAGATTTGAAAGACAATAGTATGGCTGGTATAGACGCCTTGTTATTGGAAAATTAGGCATTTTCAAATTAGTTTAATTAGAATTTTAGCATTTAAGACTGCAATGACCAGAGGATTGTGGACCTACTCAGACTGTGCCTTTGCCAGTCCAGGTGCAGGCCCAACTGGATGTTTGTCAGCTCCCATTTTCAGATTTCTCACCAAAGTCTGTATTTCCAACCCATCCTTCATGCTCTATATGTGTTGATTAAAATATGCACTTTTTAATGTTCATGAGTATAGTTTCTGTTCTTATCTCTTTCATTTACTGTTTCTTACATTCATATGCACGTGTGGTGCTTTCCTTTTGATTTATTACTGTGTTTGTTGTTTGAAATTCCAGCTTATGAAAAACACTTTATTAATCACTACTCTATTGTTCATGTATTATTTTTCAAAATCTTTTTAAATGCAAACAATGTGGTAATTATTATCCTTCTATTTATATATATTTGTGCCACTTTTTCTGTACTTCTACAAAGTCTTCTTTATGCTTCTAAACTATGAGAAAATGAAGAGCAAAAAAATGGTAATTTTGAGGAAATGATATTACCACTCAAAGATAGGAATAAACAGAATGTTAATGTCTTTTTTTCAAGTTAAGGAGCTATTGATTCTATTATTTTTGTTAGATTATTCTTTATCAAGCTATTTCATTTTTATATAGATTTCAGAATAAAATGCTCATGTAACTTTTCTTGTTCTACCTTATTTACCCCTTAAAAATTTTAGGTCATATTCTGATCTTTTAGAAAGATAATTTCAGATACTCTTGGATCCTAGTATACAGTGTCAATATCTACATCTCTTTTTAATTTAAATATGTTTGAAACTCACAAAATTATAGATTTAATAATGGGATAATATATTTTGTCTTTTATAAAAGGTAATTAAAGAGTACAATAATAATATTTGGCTATTTACCATAAAAGTACATAAAATGTCATTTGACACTAAAATACAAATTTATTAACAACTTCGAATGGGCCAAATTCTGTGTGTTGTTGTATTGCTTTTATTATCTGTTCACCTAACTATATTGGTATTGGGACCAATATAGTCCTATTAGGCAGATTAAGAAATTTAGGGTAAGGAAACAAAAAGTTTGATAAACATGTTGAAGGAAAAATGCAAAATCAGCTTTCTTAGTTGCCAGGGTTTTGTGATATTTTTAATAGCTGGAGAATGGTAGGAGTTCTTCATCTGATTGAGACTTTCATAGAAAGTTTCATGTAATATGTTATGATTTTGATCAAGAATGATAAACTAGGTTGGAAAGTAATGCAAAAGATCCTGGGTTAAAAACAACAACAACAACATATTCCAAGTTACAGAGATGCCATACATTTCTTGATAATTATTAATAAACAGAAACCATTTAGTGTGGCTGGAATGTACCTGATGCAAAAAGGGTAAAACATTGGGCTCTGTATAGTGAATGTAGGAGACCTGGAAAAGAAGAATGACTAAGCTTCATTTTAACAAAAGAAAAAGAATTTAAATATTTCTTTCCACTCTTTTTTTTTGGTTTTTGTTTTGGCACCGGGGATTGAACTCAGGGGCACTCGACCCACTGAACCACATCCCCAGCCCTATTTTGTGTTTTATGTAGAGAGAGGGTCTCACTGAGTTGCTTAGTGCCTTGCCGTTGTTGAGGCTGGCTTTGAACTCATGATTTTCCTGTCTCAGCCTCCCTAAGTGCTGGGATTAAAGGCTTGCGCCACTGCACTTGGCTTTAATATTTCTTTCCACTTTTGAGTGTAATCATAATCCAGAATATCTGTATCTTTCCATAACTGTATGTACACTGACTTTTCTATGTTGTTTATGTTTTAAATACAGTAGAAGTTATTTTATAGGATTTAATGGAGACCTGAATCTGAATTTGCCACAGCAATTTCCTGTGAAATAAATGGCACAAGAACTTTCTTTATAACTTATGTTCACAGTTCAAGAGTCATCCCAAGATTTTCTGATTCAGGGATGGTGGTGGTGGACGTAGTCCAATGACGATGAAATCAAATATTTTTATGTGAGTTCATATTCTTCATTGCTTAGATTTAAGTTAATTTAGGTCATTTCCCAAACAAGAAGTTTTCTTCCAAATGTGTCAATGAAGGTTTTCTTATCTATATTCTATGATGTCCAGTGAACTTACCTGTTGGCCTAACTATGGATGATATCTGTGTTTGATGATAGAAGCTCAGCATTTTGTACTTAGGGTGGCAATGCTCATCTAACACTCCTTGTGCTATTTTATGTATGAAAAAAGTGTCAAACCATTTGGGAAACTCAAATATGCTTCTCTTATTTTAAACTTCTGAAGGATAAGAAAAGACTATTGACAGTTTTTCAACTCCAAATGCTTCTTAATGCATTTGTAGATTTATATATGGCCCTTTCCAGATATTTCCAAATAAATTATGATGTGCTACTGGGAATTATTAATGGAAATAATTTTAATTAGATGCAGGGAAGAAAAATAAAGTATGTATACTACTTGAAATCTATTTTAGATACCACCACTAATTAATTTGGCATGCTTAGTTTTCATAAAACTTAACTTTCATTTGTAGCTCTTAGTTTCAATCCCACCCTGTAATCTGATTTTGTCTTTTTTTCACTTGAATCAAACTCCTATCTTGTACCAGACTGCTCATATGATTATTCCTGAAAAATAACTTCATAAATGACAGAGATACTGCAATAGATATAGCTCAGTGGTAGAACACTTGCCTAGCAAAAATAGATAAATAACTAAGATAAACTATGCCACAATAATAAGAGACAGCTCCACGGGTTGGCTTTTTTGAGCAACAGTGTTTTTGGTGATGTTTCACATCTAATTTTGGCCTCTCTAATCAATTATTATCCCTGAAGGAAAAATAATTCTGACATCACTCCAATTTAATGATATTAATATATCTTATGTCTATTAAAATATAAATGAAAATCTTTAACATTGTAAGATCCAGCGTGTCTAGAACCCTGCCTATTTCTGTTTTCATTGCATGACCCCCCTACTTTCTGTGCTCTAGGTACAATGGATTTATTTCTGTTCACCAAAATGTCATTCTCAGTTGGTAGCATTTACATTAAGAAAATGCATGTAAATATAATACTAGGCAAAAGAATATCTGTATTCCTGTATTAAATATAACCCAAAATATTAACAGTGTAACAACACAATGCTAATTTATATTTTGTGAACAATAGAATTTAATACTGTATGTATTCCATATTAGTAATGTATAAATTGTTCATTCAATTTTTCAGGGAATAAAGTTTTTTAAAATTTTTTGTTAATAGAGATTTAAAGTAGGGGTGCTTTGCAATTAAGTCATGTCCCCAGTCCTCCCCTTTTTTTGTTTTTTTGAGACAAGGTCTCATTAAGTTGTTTTGGGCCTTGCTAAAGCTGACCTTGAACTTACTATACTCTTGCCTCAGCCTTCTGAGTTGCTGGGATTTCCAGAGTGTGCCACCATAGGCAGAAAAGGCCTTTTTTTTTTCTTCCTTAAGCAAAAGACTCAAAATAATTGTTAACATAGAAAAAAGAAAAGTACATGTAAATTACTTATAAGAATAGCCAAGATGTAAAAAAAATGTATTACTATTTAGATTATTTAAGAACTTGTAAAGAGAAGAACCTCAATAGGATTTAATATTTTGAAGATAGTAGAAAATATGGGAAAGTTGATGATGACTTCAGATTTGGATGGAAATTCTGCAACTTTAAGACACATAAATGCAGATGTATTTATGTAGTTGTATAACTTTTCCAAATACAAGGTGATGTAAATGTTAATAACTGTAGGGAAGTAAATAAGAAAATGAGAATGAGAAAGGTTAAATTGTTCATTTAAGATCATACAATTAGTGAGAGAGAGGACTATACTATTTGACATTCTGCTCAAGGCTACTTCTGCTACCCAAATCTGTCCTACATTTAATCCAAGAAGGGAGCTCAATTGGGGTAATGGACAGGCAAATGATTACCCAAATTAGGGAAAGAAATTAAAGCCACATCGAAGGCATACTGAGAGAAAGATAACTGAAAACCACTGCAGCATCTCAATTATCCAGACAATAATATCTAAAAATATGTATGAAAATAACTAGAAATGATTAACATAAATTGATTTATCTTAAGTGATTAAGATAAAGATGTATGAAAACGTTTTCATGTCTATGAGTTCCTACTTTCACATGTGATCTGTCTTCTTGGTATTTGCACATAAGATATGAATGAAGGCCTACTGAGACTTATCCTATTTGTCTGCTAAATCTGGTTGGTCATACATGAATTCTCAAAGCCCTGGATATTATTTTCATTCACTCTCACACTAGATGTTCGGAACTGGAGAAACTGAAGAGGATGTACTTAGTGTACTCACTTTTGCATTCAAATTAAGATTTGGATTTTGAGAGAAAAAGGTAGATATGATAAATAAATATATCTGATTCTATTAACTGAGCCCAGAATAAAACTTGTATTCTTAGTTAATTTCTAGATATCAGAATAGAGGGCTACTGAGTAAGGATTAAATAAATGTATCCCACACCCTCCAAGAAGTGAATCTGTTCAGGATGTGGTTTATTAGACCAAAAAAGAATTTGACTGTTGTAGGATGAAATTATGTAAAATTAAATACTATGTGATTTCCTGAGAGATGATGTGATTAAATGAAGGAAATATTGAGGAGGTATCCCGTAATTTGCAACTACTTAATTATAGGTCAAAAATAACTCTAATAATAAATAGAGTCCCAAAGCATTACACTTTCAGATTTGATGCCTAAAATAATATCAATGAGGAGAGTTTTTAATAAGTATAGGGAGCTATGTAGTTCATTGAAGATAAAAATTCTAAGCAAAGAATAGTGGGATTTTCAGTTATTTCTGATTAGATCACCACTCAATTATTATAGATATTTAACACCTCACTATATCATTATTTAACAATTCATAATCATTTGTTCCACAAAATACCTGAAGAGATAGAGACTATAATTCTCCCTAAAGTTAATAATAATAAATTTAATAATAGCCTTATTGAGGACGAGGATACGTACTTGGTAAAATTACACGTCCAGCTTTGGATGGATGTCTAAGGGAAAATTAAAAAGATGAAAGTATCACGTGACATATTTTCCCTCATTCAATTTATCATGACTTTTTAAAAAAGCAGTGTGTGCATTTAAAACACAGATTATTATGTAAGAGTGAGCTTTATTGATGGTGTGTGATCACTTACACTGAATATTTTTCTCAGCATCAGAGTGGCATCTGCTCTGTTCCTAGAGGTAAAAATGATGACAAGAACACAAGAGAATCTGCTGGTCAGCCATGTGAAAACTTGGTAGCCACTTAAAAGAAGTACCATGAGCTAAACTATTTAGTTGTTCAGGAGAACAGATTCTTCAGTATTAATCCAACTCTGCATATTTCATACAGGAGTTCTGGATATGTAAAGTGTATGAGGAAGTCATCACAAATAGCAGGAAAGCCAAGTGATAGTATTTGTGCATGAACCGAGCATGAATCTTCTGTTAATTCTCCTGCTTTCTAAGTGAATGGGCCACTGTGAATAAAATGGTAAATGATGAATAAAATGCTTATTTTTTAGAATTTAGTATTTAGTGGCCTTCCTCACTCTATGGCTTAACATTTGATTCAATTAATTATGCTACAGAATGTAATTTGGACAAACAGTATCATAGGAAAGAAGGTATGTTAAAAGCAAAGAGAAATTACAGATATCTCTACTTCATAATATGAAGGTATTTCTGAAAATATGAGTACATAAATTTTTTTAAACATTTTTTTAGTTGTAGATGGACACAATTTCTTTATTTATTTGTTTTTATGTGGTGCTGAGTATCGAACCCAGTGCCTCACGCATGCAAGGCAAGCGCTCTACCACTGAGCCACAATCCCAGCCCCAGTACATAAATTTTTTAAGAAGTATTTTCTTTCTTATACTTTGTATGTTAGAGAGCTTTTCTACACCTGAAGTCACTTCTGGAAGATAACAATCTCCCTTCTGCAACACAAAATAATCCACTGGGTCTTTCCTTGCCTTTTACTGTGTAATACCCTTTCGAGAATTTTATGTAGAGTTGAGATCTTTAAGAGATTTCATTTATTTTTATAATTTTTGATATGGTGGCATTGTCAAGAGTTTCACTCATATTTTGCAACAGTTTTTGTATTGGAATAAAAAAGGAAAGTGAGATTTGCATCCAATTGTGGTGTAGAACCATAAATAATTTTTCTTTAGTGTGGTTATCACTTGCCCTTGCTCTGCCACCCAACAGCAAAGCCACTCTCTCAAAAACAGTCACACTGGCCCCTCCTGGGAGTCATGAAGAAAGAGAGGCAGGTGGAAAGTACAGATGACATATTTTGGATTTGATGAAAAAGTAAAGATCAAATACTCAGGTATACAAAATCTGTCTCTCTCTTCTCACCCCTTCCTCTCCCTTTCATTTTGCATCTCATCTATTTTATTTCTCTCTTCAATCATCCATCTATCAATTTATCCATCTCTACCATTTAATCAATCAATTTATCCATCTCTACCATTTATCTTTCAATTTAATTATCCACCTTCCATTTAATGCATATTAACCCAAAGTTTGCAAAGGCAACTTCTTTTTTTAAATTTGTATTCCTTTTAGTTACACATGACAGTAGAACGTATTTGACATATTGTACATACATGGATATAACTTCCCATTCTTGTGGTTGTACATGATGTGGTTATGCTGGTCATTTATTCATATATGAACATAGGAAAGCTATGTCTGATTCATTCTACCGTCTTTCTTATTCTCAGCCCACTCCCTTTCCTTTGTCTAGTCCAACAAACTTTTATTTTTAATATATTTTTTTAGTTGTTGATGGACCTTTATTTATTTATTTATATGTGGTGCTGAGAATCGAACCCAGTGCCTCATGCATGCTAGGCAAGTGCTCCACCACTAAGCCACAACCCCAGCGCTAGTCCAGCAAACTTTTATTCTTTATTCTCCTGCTTATTTTGTGTTAGCATCCGCATATCAGAGAGAATATTGGGCCTTTGGTTTTTTTGGCATTGGGTTATTTTACTTAGTATGATATTCTAATTCCTTCCATTTACTGGCAAATGCCGCAATTTCATTTTTTTTTATGGCTGAGTAATATTATGTTGTGTTTATGTACCACATTTTCTTTATCCATTTACCTGTTGAAGGGCACTTAGTTTGGTTTCATAGCTTAGATATTGTGAATTGAGATACTACAGACATAGTGTGACCTCATCGCTATAGTATGCTGATTTTAAACCCTTTGGGTATATGTGCAAAGGCAACTTCTATTAACAAAATCTTAGCCTATGTTGGTGAAGAATAAAGCATAGTGGTATCATAATAACCTTTTAAAGTCATTGATTACATGCTTTCTCAAAAGTCTTCTGTGTCTTTACTTATGTATAACTTCCACATTTACCACTCTACATTCCGATAGTACATTTTGAATAGGATTGATTCCTCATACTGATAATTGCACAAAAATTACTATTAGTATTTTTGAATTGCACGGAAGGTATATCTTAAGTAATAAAAAGGGTATAAATTAATATACAGTTTTAAAAGGTACCTATAGTTAATTTTGACCTTTTTATTCTTTTATTTTGAATTCTTATTTTTAGTGAGAGCAGTACGAATGTTGGATAGTCTTTGTTTACTTACTTGGTTTTCTCTGTGAGGGGAAGAATAATTTTAATAACTCTTCTTTCCTCATTTTTTTTGCCAGATGATAAGGAGAGTATCTTGGAAAATTGAGTCATATCAAACATAGCCAAAAGCAAGATTGTTTCTGAGAACACATTGGTTGTAATTGGTTGTAATCTCTTCAGACATTTTAAACTACCTAATTTCTAGACAATCAAAAACATGCCAAGGATTTATATACTGTTAGAGTATGTTTTAGAAATCCTACATTGTTTTCATATTTTAGAAGTTATGCATATTCATTATAGAAGCCTTAAAAATTTCAGAAAACCTTGTAGATATTTTTAAAGGCCCATTACTCCCAATTAGTATATAGTAGCTAATGAGATTCTATTTTCCTTTTAATCATTTGTAGTGTGTGCCTGTGTGTTTCCTTGTATGAAATAATGAATATGTAAAATATATATGCACTGAATAGATTGTCTGAGTATATACATGTATTTATATATATTAATAAAATAGTCCTACATTTTTTCACATACTATATTTTAAAAATTGCTGTAATCTGAAAAATTGTTGGTCAATATAATTTTATTGTTACAATGAACAGTTGTGTAAAATATTTTACTTTAGAATTGAGACTATTTCTAAATTGAGGCTATGATATCTGCTGCCAGTATTTATTGTTAAGTATAGATTTTCTTTTTGAATTCAGGTTCACATTTTTTCTTGATTTAGTATAATTAAAGCAGTGCATGGAGTCGAGCTCTTACGTGGAATAAAAACTTCTTTTCGCTGAATCAAGGATAGTGGGATGGCATTGATTTTTTGTGTCTTTAACATAGGACATGTACTTTCAAGCAGTGCTTGACATGTGACATCAGGGGCTTTCCCACTGTTATGCCCAAATCATGGAGTCCCCAAAGACCACCAGGGAGACCAAGGCACATATGTAAAAGCAAAGAGCCTTTATTCAGTCTTAGGCTGAGTCTCTCAGACTTCACCTATGCAGCGGGTCTGTGCAGAGAACCCCGAACAATGGCTGAGCAGGTTTTTATAGGGGGAGGGGACAGGTGGTGGTAGTGGACATGACGTATGCATCCCATCATTACATAAGCACCAATTACAATCGTACAGCACCTATGGTGACAATAGTGACCATTCAGAGTTTTAACATTTGATGGGACCCAATCATGGCTTTGGGGAATTTTTTGAAAATGATCAACTACAAGGTGAGTTTAAGTGACCCACATGGGGTTTAAGCAGACTCAGACCTCAGGAAAGCCAGGTATGTGATTTTTAACCTCTTTGATTGTCTGCTCTGAGGGTGGTCCCAGAGTGGCTTCAGCCTTGAGCAATGTGTGTACCAAAACTCAGGCCTACTAGTTTTTCTGGAGGGTCCAAAGCCTGTCATGGGGTTCATTTTAGCTCGGGTCTTCCACCGACCTCTTCCTATTTTCCATTCATTTATCCTGAATTAACTGTCTTAAGCTTGCTAGGAAAATCTCTTGAGGTTGACAAGGAGTTAGAGTGCTAAGAAGACCAATGACGTTTAAGACAACATAAAATATTGCAATGCCAGAAGTTGTCTGCTGCATGTCTAAGACATGATGCTTCTTTTACTCTTGATAGTTGACTCTCTAATTCTATTCTGTCAGTGACTAGTGCTTCTTGTCTTTTGCTCATTTCCTTATCACCCTTCATAGTGTTGGCTCTGTCACTTACTAGTTTGATCCCCTAAAACTGCTATTTCTTCTTTATTCCTCATCTTGATTGGTGGTTCAAATGTTTTCCTTGTATGAAGCTGTTCCTAGAACAGAATACATCACCTCCCCTTCCCTGTGCCTGTCACACTTCTATTATAGCACTGTTGCTGAAAACAATGATGTGCAAGTTTGTGCTGAAATTTAGATTCTTTTGAAAAGTAGAGAAATGAAGCTCAGTTTCAAAAATGCTAAAATATTTTACTTAATTATTGTTACATTTTTCTATTATTTTTGATGTTGTGTTATCATTTACTTTATGATATTAGAAGGCAAGTTGAATTTTTTAAAATGAATTCTTTTTAAGTAGAAATTTAAAAACAATTCTTAACCTATCTAATTCTTTCTATTTAATTCCTTTTGTTTAAGTAAAATTGTGCTGGCCCATGAAATTTAAAGTATAGAAAGTATAGTAATATAGAACCCATAGTGAAATACATTTATTTGTTTAATACATGTGCAAATTCACCAGACTTTGAGCCTTTCAAGAGAATGATTTTGTCCTTATCATTTTTTTACCTTGTCTCATTAAAAAGTGTCCACTATGTGTTTATTATATTTTGTTTTCTGTTAGATGTCCATATGAATTTATTATATTATTTAGGAATATATAGTGAGTAATGTAATTACAATATTTTAGAAAGGTAACTTAATACTTCATAAGACAGTGATTTACAACAGGATAAAGCATGAATTGAAATTGGAGCATTTTAGTTGGATATCTCTCATTTTTTATTAATGTTTCTTTTTAGTATTATCAATTTATATTGTCTTTCAGTTTTTAAATATCTGCATTTGACAGATTCATTTCTTCAATTCTCTTGTTTCTCAATAAATTTAATTTTCAGCCCACGAACAACATTGTTTACAGTAAAATTTTTTTTCTACTCATTTCTGAAGATATCAAGTTCAATTCCATTACTCCAGGGAATTTCATTCAATTAAATATCAGATTACAGACTTCAATAAATCATCAAATTACCTAAACAGTTCAAATGGTTTAAAACACACCTATGAAGAACAACCAATTACATAATTGGAATGTTTATTTGACCTATAGGTGCTGTTTTAAATTAATTTTAATTTGCTCAATGTGTATCTTAGAGTGCCTTATTTTGTAGGGACAAAAGAATAATTTCTATCATCACTTCCATATATAACTGCAAAAAAATCAGGGTCCTTGGAAGTATTTTATGTCTTACAATAATTAAAGCTAATAATAATAATGATGATGTTGACAAAAAGTTGCTTGTAATTTGACTGAAGACTTACATTATAGGCACAATGTTGATTGCTTCATTGATTGAATGACTGATTAATTCATTTGCTCAGCAGCTTGGAGGAGTGCCTACTATGTGCCAAGTACCACTGTAGGAACCAGTAATCTAATCGTGGAAAAATGGCTAAAGTTCCTGCCTTTGTAGAGTGGGAAGAGGCAGAAAATAAAATAAAAAATGAAAAAAATAGAACTTCAGGCAATAAGAAGAGTTTTGAACTAGAACGTAAGGGAATGAGGAGAATAGAGTAGGATGAGCATGGGTGGGGTAGGAATGGTTTACTATTGTGCAAAGGGCAATCAGAAGACTCACTGAACATATGGCATACCTGTGGGGACTTGTAGGATGGGAGAGAGTGGGCCATTAGTTATCAGGGGAAAGAGTGTTCTCGGAAAGAGAACAACAAATTCAACCCTGAGAAGACATCCTGCTTTGCTTTATATATCTTATTCCTGGTGTAGGAGAGAGAGAGTAAAACACTCAGCAGGAATTCTATTTTCTATTCTCATTGTTTCAAGGTTAAAATATATTATTTGTAGCCCTCTTTAAAAATATTGAATATACAAGTTCAGTGTCTTTATTTATCAAATTTTATCCTCCTATGAAGCTGCCCCCAACACAAAATAAGGCACTCCCTCTTCTATGCTCCTGGAGCACAGAGGAATATTCATTCCAGTATGCTCCATCTCCTGGAGCAGATGTAATAGTTTTCAATTCATTTGTCCTCTAGTGAAAATTGGTCTATGATGAAGTTTATATTAAGGGAAAACATAAGAAAAGCAATTAAAATAATTAAGAATCCCAGATTTATACTTCATTTCAAAGATACAATTGCAATAGGAAATTCAGATATGTCTGAATCATTTGGCATCATAAGATAACATCAGTCTAAAGTTTATCAGGTTTTTAGTGGTCAGTTTGTCTATCCTTAGTAAAATAAAAATTAAATATTTATCTATTTGTAAGCATATCAGGGAGTGATAGTTATTAACATTTTAACCTAATTTGAATTTCATGAATTCTTGCAAGTATTAGACTATTTTTAGAAAAATACAGAGTTGGTATCACTAGTAAACTAAAAAAAAAGTCAAATATTTTAATGCTGTTAGGTTTGTTTATTAATTAATTAATTATTATTATTTTTTGGTACTCGGGATTGAATGCAGGGGTACTTGACCACTGAGCCACATCCCCAGCCCTATTTTGTGTTTTATGTAGAGACAGGGTCTCACTGCATTGCTTAGCGCCTCGCTATTGCTGAGGCTGGCTTTCAACTCACTATTCTCCTGTCTCAGCCTCCCAAAGTGCTGGGATTACAAAGTCTTTTTATTTTGAAGAGTTGAAATAATAAGTTCCAACATTGCAGTGTTATATTTAGAAAATGTGGGTTGATCTTTTTATTTTTAGTTTTTGCTTTTTTTTTTTCTTTTCAGATTGGGTAGTCTTTATCTGTAGATGGGATTTATTTAGTACCTTATAGCTATGAACTGGCAAGTTATGTGCTAAAACAAAGTACTACTATAGGTGGAGGTTGTTTAATGTTCCTAAACATTACTGATGGTTAAATACACTGTTCAAGAGGAGTATTATCTTATTTCCCACTCCTAGTAGATAAATTCTTCCTCTTAGAGTTTCTATGTATCCTCCTCACAGATGGAAAATCATGGATTTCTTTCTAAGCATTGTTTAGATACACAGAGCTGAGCATCATTCATTCATTCATGAGAAAAATATCATATTAAAATTGACTGAATTGGACAGCTATTTATAAAACGTCAGGAAGGACTTCTATTTGTAAGTTATGCTGAAGTAACATGGATCAAATTTATTCTGTGGTCTTAAACAACTAAAAATCTACATAAAATCTATAAAACAACAACTTTCAAACATTGGAAGTGATTAAGGAGAAGCTAAAGAAGTGGGCCACAGAGTTTCCAGGCTGATGTGCAGAGAGAAGGAAACCAAACAGATCTCAGTGGTCCCCATATGTTGAGAGGAAAGAGCATTTGGAGAGGCTGAGGTGGCTGGAATCAACAGGGTCATGCACCAGAAGGGAGTAGACTGCATAATGGGGCTCACGTTTACAGAAGGTTCACTCAGTCCTCAGCTCAGAACTAATCAAGCCATTTCTTTGAGGAAAATACTCAAGACTAGGAAAAGAGCTACTGGAAAGGAATACGTAGAACAATTCTCAGAAACTCACAGGAGACTAGAAATAATTTGCATTTTTCATAGGTAGAGTGGGGAAAGCTTGTAATACTTGGGGGAATCATGCCTCAGTAGTAAATTTTCTGAAATAGGCTGCTTTAAGAAAATATTATAGGCTGTGTGGCTTATAAGAAACCTTATTTCTCACAACTGTGGAACCTGAGAAGCCAAGACTAAGGCACTCACAGATATGGTATCTCATCAACATGAGTTTTCTAGTTCTTTGATCTCACCTTCTAGCTGTGTTCTTCCATGGCAGAACAGATGAACAAACTCACTTGGGCCTATTTTATAATAATGAAGATTTGCCTCTGAACACTGTATGCTGTGGTGCATGTTTAGTAACTATATCTCATTAGAGTGTGGCCTTTGATGTTCTCAACACATCCTGGAAGGTAGTTTTTATAGCAGGAGTTCCAAACAGGAACAAACAGGAAAAAACTGATACATATAAGTCCTCTCCTTTGCTGTCACAACTAAAGTTGAATTTGAATGTCTTCATGAGGAGCCTATGTTCTTAATCTTGCCACACATTTTATGATAATCAGCCTCTGAAGTAATTTGAGTTTGTGACTCCAGTCGTTTAATAATGTTTTACAAAGTTTCCTGAGCTGCAAGAACCCCGCTTGGCTGTAAGAATCCAAGGTAAAATACACATTGTCTTTTATGTCATTTTGCCTTGATGAGCCTAGCTTGTAATAGGTGCACTACACATTAATCACAGAGGGGCAGAAATACTAATAAATTCTCACATAGCTGTTCACACACATCACACATTTGTCAAGCATGTCTAAATATATGTCTACGCCACTCCTTCAGACTCATTTCTAGAAATTATACAGCCACAATGGTAACATAAAAGGTAAATAATTGCACATTTTCTTGCAAATGTGCTGAGGTACTATAGAAGCTAAACTTAGAGAATGAAATTCATGCTTTAAAACAACTGAATGAATTCCTTCATATTTTAGTCACAGCAGGTTTGATGTTTGACCTGTAAAGCTAATAAAGACTGGAGACCTCACTTTGTTCTTAACAAGGATTGTTGAGCTCTCTGGTTGCAGTTCAAGCTGAAGAACATTCCTAATAAGATTTTTTCTAGCTCATTTTCTTGCAAATGGAATCTCTGCCTTAGCTCATCCTTAATTATGAAAAATAAGATCACTAACCTTAGGTAACTGTTGCTGAATGAAGTTAAGATTTAGTTGTTCAAATAACCCCTAACATATCAAGTATTCTTAGGTTGAATTGGAGCAACATTCACATTTTGGAAATTATTTCATTACCTGTCCTGTCACTCAGTTTTGTATTTCTAATTTACTTAAATAAAAAAAAATTGTTTATGAATGAAGGATTTGAGCCCACTGTGGATTATGATTTCTACATGGTCATTTGATCATTTGGAGATGGATTTGATAATATTCCATGACAGTTCTGCTCATTTTGTCAATAATCATCTCTATTCTTCCTAGCATGGGGAGTATGCCTTTTCCTAGTGACATTAGCATTCTGCAAATTAGCAGGACCAAGAATACCTCCTCAATCAACCTTATAGCACTGTCTGCTTGAGAAAGTCATTGTGTTCATTTACAGGTGATTTATTTTTCTCTATTGTATTTTGATTTCTACTTTCAGCCAGGTCATTTGTATGTCAGGCCACAGATGGTCTCTCAAGATTGCTTCCTGGGAAATCAAGTGGCTCCTTTTTATTTCTCTGTTAAAATTGTTTACTTTTTCCAGAGGACTTCTTTTTTCCTCAAGAAAATTTTACATCTATTTAAATATCTTGCCATCTCTCCCTTGTCAGGCTTACTGACTTTTAAACGTAAGCATTTGGAGCATATAAAATCAATGATGTGTACTAAGTTTTCTATTGGTTCCAGATAAATTGCATCTAAGACTTCACCTTTACCTGCCTGCCCAGCACTATCCTCCAATGAGCCCAAGCACATCAGACAGATGTTATATATCTTGGCTGAATCTGTGCTGATTTTCCAGCAGAGTGAGATGAGTCCAAACTAGGCTTGGAAGAAATTGACAAAATTATATGGAAGAACATCTATATGGTTTTATCATATAGCATGCATTTTAGTCTGATGACAGGTCATTTAAGAAAGTAATAATTCCTGGTTACACAAATGAATGTGTGAATAGAAGAAAAGGCCTGAACAGTTAATAAGCATATATTGGTGTCTGTCATGTTTACTGTCTCAAAGAAGTAGATAGAAATAAGCATGACTAAGACAGCATTCTGTTCTTAGTTTTTCTTAATCTTATGTTTATGGATGGACATAACTTTCAGAGTTTTTCAAGGATGAAGGGCTTGTTTTAATAGTGTTTGTATTGGATTCCTAGGACAAGTGTAATAATTTGTGACATACTTGGCTTAAAACAACACACATTTACTCTCTTCAAGTTCTGGAGGTCAGAGTCTGGAATCAGTTTCACTAGATCTAGATCAAAGTATCTGCAGGACTACACTCCCTGCAGAGACTCTGAGGAGACAATCAGTTTCCTGGTATTTTGGGGCTTACAGAGCTGCATCCCTGGCTTATGGCTCCCTTGTCTTTAAGCCTAACAAGTGTCATCTTGCTTCAGTTGTCATACTGCTTTCAGATTCTTTGCCTGTGTCTTCCTCTTGACTTAGCTTTCCTGGATAATACAGGATTAACTCCTTATCTTGAGATCCTTAATCACATTTTCAAAGACACTTTTGTTAAAAAGTTAGTATTCATAGGTTCCAGAGATTAGGATCTGGATTTCTTTGGGGATCCTTACTCAGCTTCCTACAGTATCTGAAGCACCACTTTAACCCAGGATTTTATTTTTAAAATGAAGCAATAATTATGAATGATTGTGTCTAGTGTGAATTAAAGACCACAGAAATTTATTTAAAGAGTTAATCTAAACATTTAATTGGATCAACTGTTAACATTAAATAATGTGTTCTGATATCAACTTCAACATCTGCTTCCTGAGAAACTGATGAAATCTTAGTCACTGAAGACATTGACAACCCCCTTGTCCTAATCTTCTTCTTTCTGTATCTTGATTTCTTTTTCCTTCTGTATCTTGATTTTTAAATGCCCATAGTTCTATTTGCCACCAGTAGCAATATCAGTTGTAAAAGTAATTTTCTGAATTTATTTAGGCCCAACTTAATGGATAATATTTTCCAATTATTTCTCAATTTCTATTTATTCCAACTAATTTCTTTTTAAAAGGAATGTAAGTACTAAGTTATGTTCTACATGAACATAACTTTTATGAAAAAAGACTAAAATATTTAAGTTAATCATTTTTAAAAATGAGCATGATAAAAATCAGTGAAGGTGAAGTGGGAAAACATTCCAAGTGGAAATATCACCATGAATAGCAGTGAGAGGAATTTCATGTGTCACTTGTCATGGGATCTGACTTCTGAAAAACTGAATTGGATGTCCCTATATCCTCACATAGTATTTATCATGCTAGGGTTACTTAAGTGTCTCCCTGCGATGTTCCCACAAATGCAGGTGCTGGAGCTTAATAGCCAATGTGATGGTATTAATGGATGGAGCCTTTGGGGAAGTGATGAGGTCATGTGGTCCCCCCACCATCCACATCCCAAAGGAATTAGTGTCTATAAAAGAAGTTGAAAGGAATATCTTTGTTTCTTCAGCCAAGTGAGGACATAGCAATAATGCACCAACCTGGAAACAGAGAGCATACCTTCACTAAAGGCTACCACCTGAGACATCCCAATAATTTTCTATTGCTTATGTATTACCAAGCCTAAGGGATTTTGTTATGGTAGACTGGATGGACTGAGACACTCCCAGTTAGACTGAAAGCATGGTTGTGCCTTCTCTTTACAGTTCTAACTCCCAGTACTAAGTCTGGAATACATTTGCAGAACAAATATTTGTAGCCAATGGAAACCATTTATATTAGATTAAATATTAGAGATGTGAGATGTAAATCTGATTAGAGAGAGATGCATGTGAGAAAATGAGGGGAAAGCATACAGTAGAAATGGTTCCTTATTAAGATTCTTTAAGGCCAAGGGGAAAATTTTTATCTGCAAACCTTATCAATAACGTACAGTAAAAGAGAGTGCAGAGACAAGGAGATAAACCAGATAAGCTCTTCCTGTAATTCTGATCCAAGATAATAAGAACCTGAATCATGGTTATCTCAGGCAGTCTTGACTGCTATTAAAAAAAAAACAAAAAAAACAAAAACCCATGCATTGGAAGGGTTATAAATAAGAGAAATTTATTTCTCACAGTTCTGGTGGCTGAAAGTCTGAGCTCAGGGTGCCAGCATGGTCAAGCTCTGGCAATGACTCTCTTATAGATTAAATATTACTGACTTCTTGTACCCTTTCATAATGGAAAGAGAAATAGGTAGTTCTCTGTCTTCATCTTGTAAAGTCCTTCATCTTATAAAATGTTTCACTTTCTTGACTTAATTATCTCCCAAAGGTCCCATCCACAAGTACCATCACATTAGGACGACCTAAGTTCTGCGGGGAGCACTCATTCAGTCTATTGCAATGGCTTCATCAATTAATATAAAGGAAAAGAGAAAAAGAAGCAGGTGGGCAGAAGGGAAATTTCAAATGGTGAGGATAACACTGCCAACTAGATTCTTAATGTACTTGCTTACAACTTTATTAGGCATTTTCTAATTATATTTATTATTCAGGTTGGAAATAACGTTTGTAATTTTATTCACTTCATTTTGAATTTTTTGCCATATCTTGAGGTAGCCATTCTGAAAACTAGATTTTTAAAATTGCACTCCACCACTTCAAGCAGTATTTCTATCACTATGTATTCCTAGTCAAATCAGTCCAAGTTACCAGGTGCACGTCACCAGTCAGTCACACTTTCAGCATTTATAAATTTCAGTTTTAATATCATTTTCCTCTGTTGTTTCAGGAATATGTTTAATTTGTTTAGGAATCAGATTCACTCAAATACTAATCCTGGCATTTTTATTGCATCCAATAAGTGTTCTCTTGTTTGCTGATCTGGATAAATTAAATTTTCCATTACTACCAATTTCACTCTGTAAAAATGCCAGTTTATTAATTTAGCCCCTGCTTGATCCAAGTCATTCTTTCTGATTGCACAGATATATCATAATTCCTGTGCTCAAAGCAAAAAATGAATTATTTGATTCTTTTGATTCAAGAAGTATTTGATGAGACTCTACTTAATGCATAGCACTGAAAGTGCATGATCCATGAGTTTTAATATTTTTATTTTCCCTTGAGTTTTATGGTCTCCCCAATAACCCCTTTCCCAAAGCATGTCTAATGTCTCCCTTCTTTGTACTGTCACACTTAAACATCAATTGTAATTTCCAACTGATTATTTCTCCAGCTTACTGTAAGGAAATTTCATGACTAAATTATTCAAATATATTTAATCATTTTAAAAGTCTATTTTGGCTGAGAATGTTTTTTCTCATTATAAATTTTTTTCTAACTTGATTTTTCCAATTCAAGAATATCTTAAAATTCTGTTTTTGTTTCAACACAGAAGACATTTACTTTTAAAAAGATAGTTGTTTGAAAGGTATTCCCAGCATGTCAATTTTAAAGTAATCATTGATTATTTTTATTCTATTTTCAACCAAAGAGTGGAGTTTCTTCTTTAAGGAGGTTTCAATATTCAAAAGATATTATCTTAAAGAATGATAACACATTAATTCATAAATTATTTTGTGTGTACTAAGAAAAACTAAAATATAATGGAAAATCTATATTAGATACAATTGAATGGCATATGATGTCTGACCTGGTCTGTTATTTTCAATAAATGTTTAAGTATATAATGCAAAAGTGACTTTCTATAGTGGTCAATTTTTAAAATGTTATATCTTTAATATTTTTTCTGATGTAATAGTGATATTTTTGAAAAAAAAATACCCTTTCTCTACCTTCAATTGATTTATAGTTATCATAAATATTTGTTGAGCAAATAAAAGAACAAGATACTGTAATAATTAGACATTTTTGCAAAAAGTTTCATATAAGATGCAATATATAACGTTACTTGTATTAAACCTGCAGATTTGAAATGATGAATAATATAAATTGAAAAAAAGTGTAATAAATTGATTTATACCAACTTATTTACCAAGTCCTATTCTTATGCAATGTTTTTATTGTGTGGAAAGGGCTACCCAGGATTGAACCCAGGGATGCTTAACCACTGAGCCACATCCCCAGCCATTTTTTTATGTTTTATTTAGAAAGAAGTTCTTGCTTAGTTGCTAAGTACCTCACTAAATTGCTGAGACTGATTTTGAACTCTCAGTCCTCCTGCTTCAGCCTCCGGAGTTGCTGGGATTACAGGCGTGCACCACTGCACCCAGCTCTTGTTTTGTTTAACAGAGATGGTTTAGTGAAAAAAAAATTAAATATCATTTGGGAGAACCAAATATTAAGGTTGTAATTATTTTATTATTTATTTCTTTTGATTAGTGTTGTGTGAAATGAAGTCTCAATTGATTACAGAAGCACGGTCAGGTTTGGGCTTAATAGGAAAACGTGTGTGCGCACACATCTGCATGAGTGTCTGGGAATGGGATGGATACAAATAAAATCATCTACTCTAAAAGGCAACATCCTGGCACTTAGCAAAATGAAAGAAAACAGTAACTTCATGTATGCAAAGACTATCATCTAATACAGGATTAGGGGACCATAAAGCTGTAATATGCTTGCATCTTGGATCACTATTTCCTATAATTATTAGTTTGAGGAAGAGAGAGGGAATAAAGGATACTGAGATGAATATTCAGAGATTGTGGTAACGTAGTCACTGGGCTGCTGGGTTTCAACAGCAATTTATGATCAAAAGGTCTTGGGAAAAAAAAATGCTGACATCTTTCTGCTACCTTAGAGGTAATTGTATCTTTAGGACAAATGTACAATTTCTAGTATCTATATATCAGACACTGGATCTTACTCAAGTATCTATGACCTTAAAATCAGATTTTATTTCAAGACCTGCCCTTTCCTCTTAACATCATTCTTCTGAACTTTTTTCATTGCAGCTATTCTAGCTTATAACATGCTGCTGTTCACTTGCTTACTTTATTATTTTACACCCGAACATAATAACCATCCTATGGTGGAAAACACCTGCTCACCTTCCTTGTTACTTGTGATTGTCATTGACTGAGAAAATAGCCTCAGGGACAAAAATGCCACAGCAACTCAGCCACAAGCAATACAAGTAGAATGTTTTGAAGGGAAGTATATAGCCCTCTTCTGCATTGTGTCAAGGGGTAAATTAATCATCAAGTGATATAGGAAAACAATCCAGGTTCATTTGCCTGAGCAGGAGAAGTCAGGGTCACTTCAGTGAAGAGGTGCAAACCTAATCAGTAAACTGGTCTTTTAAATCTAAATAAATAAAATATTGTGGTTACAAGTTTAAAGAAGAAATCAGAACATTTAAGTGGCAGGCTATCCAAGATAAAGTGATTTCTCAGACTGAGAAGAATCTTCCTATATGAACTGTACTATAGTCACCATGGTTTTGATTTCCATGGTTTCAGTTACCAGTGGTCAACAATGGTCCAAATTTTTTGAATGGAAAATTTAAGAAATAATCAATTCATAAGTTTTAAATAACTTGTAGTCAAATATATTGTTATAGTTTATTCTGTTTTACTATCTTATTATTAATCATTGATTTATAATATTCTTACTGTGCATAATATCACAGTTATGTATCATAGTATACATAGGATTCTGTACTATCTTTGGTTTCAGATATCCTCTGGGGGACTTTGAATGTATCTTCCACAGATAAGGCAGGACCTTAGTACTTTATCTATAGATAATGCTAAATTCCCTCCCTGCCCCTAAAACTACAACTTTCTGGATCTCTAAACCATGGAAGAAATTGACAATTGGATAAAAGAATGGAGTGGTCTGTTTCCTAGATTATCATGTAGTATTTTCAAAGGTCCAAGGTTTACATTTTTGCTTTTCAGATGGTTTGGAAATATGTTTTTATTATAAAAACTAAGACAAGAAAAGTGATGCTTTAGAACATATTTACATTTAATCACTCTTATGTGGTTAAATAAGATAACAGCATACTTATAAAGTGCCTGGTTCATAGTGTACACTTCATGAAGGGCCTTTTACTACTTTCTTGCGTCAAGGAAAACGAACTGGAAAATGGAAAAGTGTGGAAAAATTCACCATAGTACTAGAACTAATGTTCAATTGGATTGAACACGGAAAAAAATGGATGATGGACAGCAAAGGTTGGAAAACAGTCTAGACTTATGCTTAGAAACAAAAAAGACTTTTTTGTTTAGCACCTAGGCCCTACCTAGTCTCTGCCCTGATGATGATAATCATGAGTGTAATGATAATGATTATTGCGTTTGAAATAATCATCTGTGTTAATTTTATCCTAAATGTACACCTAAGGTGTTCTAGATCAGAGTCAATTTAGTAATTAGTATTTACATAATAGCTGCATTGATGTTGCTCCTCCGGCCCCGTGTTCACTTCTAAACCATACATTGAAAGCTAAGTGGTGAAGTCTGCTATGTGGGTGGTCTCACACTCCCTGGGTGAGGGGTGAAAGAAAATGGATTTTATCCTTGTGTATACAGTAGAAAAGGACAGCTGCCTTCACCGCACATCTCAAAAGGAGGGAGAAAAATTTCTGTTCTTTGGAGATGAGAAGAAAAGGATAAGGTTAGATTCTTACTCTAACCTTTTGGAGTGTAAATCTCTCCAAAGGACAGATAAACCTCATTGTCTCTGCCTTTTATGACTAGAGATGTCTCCAGGGTCCTGGGTCTTAGTCTCTCTTGAAATGTAAACACAGAGCTCTTTGAGTTAGATGAATCTCTTTTGAGTTCTCTCACCATCCATGCAATTGTAAATTTATTTCCAAAGATTTTTTCATGTTTCAGATCTTGTGTTTTCAGAATTTATTTAGAGAGTACACTGATGGGACACTGAAGTATTTTCTTAACATTCCATGATGATGATGATGATGATAATAGTTAATGTATATCTAGCACCTGTCATTCATCAAAACTATTCTCAGTGTTTTATTTAGAATTTATAGTATTTCATTAATCTCCACTATTGGTGAAGGCACTGCTGCTTGAATGAGAAAACAGACATAAAAAAGTTAGTTAAGCATCTTTGGTCATACAGGTATTTAGTAAAGCATCTTTAGTCATGCATATATAAATTGGCACAAATAGAATTTGAATGCAGTTGATTGATCCCAAAGTATGCTAACTGTATGTTTTATTAGGGTGTGGGGGGTATAGTAATGGCACGACAAATGACCTTTATATTGTTAAATCCCTTATGTTGAGTGGAAGGTGAAGCTCAGGCCCACGAAGCAAGTTAAGGGCTCAGCAGGTAGAAGAAGATACCAGTTGCAGTGAGGACAGTAGACATGTTTTATTCAGAGATGGCAACAGCCTCCAGCTTCAGGTTTAGCCCCTAACCAGTTCCATTCCCTCCCCACTCCTCAATCTTTTCCATAGGTTTCTTTTATATACAGGCTAAAGGAGGCACATTGCCAATAGACTACATCAGTGGGCACTGTTTGTGACCTTGAGAACATACACTGACTCAGTATTTATAACCTTAACAACACACTGACCATAACATAACCAATTCATAACACTGGCTACTTAGAAAAATGTAACAGCCCCCCAGAGGCCCTGGCGAGGGAGCTTACCTATAGCCATTTTGGGTCTATCTCAACAATCCACTGCTTTAGGATTCCTTGCCACATACAATTTACATGACTGAAGTCTTCCACAGTGATCCCTTAGTAAGCCCTGCATCCACAGGTTACAATAATACCAGCTGCAACATATAATCAGAAAACAAGCCCTATCGCCTAGGATTACTAGAAAACGTTGCCAATTTCATCCCATACTGAGGTGGCAATAAAAGTCTTTCCCAGCCATGTCTAGTTGTCCAGGGACATAGTCTGGATTTGCCAAGGTAGTCTGGTAGCAGGTACTTTGGTGTTTGCTACTCAGGTGCAGGTATGTGTCCAGTTCCCAATGATATTAGCTAGGACACGCCTACAGACAAAAGAGCAAAGCAGTTACAGCATCAGTACAGGAGAATCACATCCATCTAGGGGAAGAAATGCCACTTTTGAGTCCTGGGAAAGCACAGTGGCCACTTGAGGCAACTTCGTTGGGCAGTGATACCACATTCGTACAGCTCGGTCCTGAACTTTAGCAGGCTCCATGTGCACCAGCACTGGGGAAATCATAATTGGCCAAAAGAAAATAACAAATGTGCTTTTTAAAATCTGTGTTCCCTCTGTAGGACCTAGCCAAATCACATGTATGGGGGGGCAGTCATTCGCTAGTTACCCATAGTGTCACAAGGAGATCACACTCTAAGCCTCTTCCTCATGGACTTTCTCATGGGCTAATGGGGGCTACCCAACAAAGGGGAGGGAGCTTTATTGTCCAGGGCCCTGTCCAATGCACAGCTTGGTTCCAATTTAATCCAGTGGGAGCAGGCAAAAGAACATTTTTTTTTTTGCTTTCCCAACCCAGACTTAAGCACAATATCCTTTGTGCTGGATGTTTTGGTGCTGCTATGCAGTGCAGCAAAGCCTCCACAGGAGCACGTCCCCCTTGTCACCAATGCTTATTCAGAGCTCTCACAACTGCTCACAGTGCTGTGCCCACTCCTTCACAGAACATGGACTGACTGTAATCCTAAGTTCTTGTTTAAATAGGCCGTTATATCCTTCTATCATGCCTATAGCCTGTGGATGATATGGGACGTGCAGCTTCCATTGAAACCAACTGAGTTGCCTCTCAGTGCACATCCCTGACCCGTGAAATGAGTACCTTGATCACTCTCTATTGTAATGGCCTGGATGTACAAGGTGGACAGCACTGACAGGGTGTGAACTGTAGGACACTGATTCACTTGACCGCTGGGCCAGGCAAACAGCAAGGCCTTCAACTGTATCCATTGCCATCAAGGTGAACCTGACTTCAGTAAAGGACCAATGTAATCAACCTGCAATCGTGTCAAAGGGGTGTGTCCATGCATGGTCAGGCCATCCATAGCTTCAGAGCATCATGGATGTAGATATTCTTGAGCACAACCTCACATGCCTGCCAGGGCATTCCCAGCGCATTCCATGTGAAAGGCAGCCCCTGTTCTTTGCCTACATCCCACCTCTGCATGCTGTAGGTGTCGGTGCAGCCCAGCTGCCAGATCTGTTGGAAGCACCCATTCTAATCACTGCTCCCTAGCTAAAGCATCATTCCCTGGGCTAGTCAAGGGAACATGGCCAGTAACATGCCCTATAGTCACCTGTTCCTGGCAGCTTGACTCTCAGAGCTCTTGCCATAGAACTGACCCACAATGTACAGAAAAACTGTCACTCATATCACTATAGGGGATGCTTCATTTGCTATCACCATTTAGCTCGTCACTGGCTATTTTGTCTTGTATAGAAATCAAACCAGACAGTGTCTGTTTTCAGTTCCACAGCCACTGCCATCCACATAGGCTGTTGTCCATGGCTGGAGTCATCTGTGTACTAAACACTGAACAGGATAGCCCAGTGTAGCCCTCCAAGGCATGGGCTTGTTTCTGGCTCACTTATGTAGGAGCACTCCCCATACCTTCAACTCCTCCCTTCCCTCTTTTCCCATTCTATGGTGATGAAACGCATACCCAGCAGAGCATGCCTCATCGGTTGTAACCTCGAGGCCGTGATTGGTCTGAGGACCCTATATCAGTTTCTGTACTTCCTGGATTAAATGGGTTCTGCGTCTGGTTCTGGCAGAGCAGTATTACCTACCCCCAGAGTCTGGGTGGAGTGACTCTGGACCGTCACCCCTAACTTCGTCCCGTGAGACCCCACTTCGTCTTCCCCGAAGACCCCTTTTCCTTTCCCAGGACCCCAAAGCCTCGTCCTGTGAGACCCCACTTCATCTTCCCTGAAGACCCCTTTTTGTCTCTCAGGACCCCAACTCATCGAGGAGACCTACGAGGCACAACCTCAGACAATACACTTACATAATGATAGGCACTAGCACCTCCTCCCTTTTGGCTCCTGGCACTCATAAATTTCACAAGCATAATAACAAAGTGGCCACAGGCCCTCCTAGTCTTGCCCAGATTGTTTTCCCAAGCCCACCAACTCTGCTTGACTGGTGGAATGCGGTGACCTTGGTTACCTAGGCCAGCCCTTCAGGCAGCTGCCCTTTAGAGCCACCAGCTAGTGCTGTTTCATCTTCTGCATTGCGTCTGGCTGAACTTGCAGGTGTTAATCTTCTGCCTCTTCTTGTATCAGGACTGTGTGGGAGGCTGAGGGGCATTTTCAAGATACAGAGATCCTCCTCTAGTGACCATACTCTGGCTCTCAAGGCCTCTTCCTTATCTTGTAACTCCCTCATCTTGACAGTCTCTGGTAAAGCTGAATCAGATTTTGCTCTCAAAATTATAAGAATCATTTATTTCATGACTTCAGCCATTTGTGTGGCTCCTCGGGCTGTTTCTTTACCTCATCTGCACTTCTATTATCATCTTTGTCCTTGGCCACGGGCTGGTGCCTGCATTCCCCTGCTCAATTCAGTGTGCTCTGCCAGGTCCATGTTCACCACAGGGCAGATGGAAGTCTTCACTGTGCTCACAGGGAACCTATCCACTGTATCTCAACTCTACACAGGAGTCCTTGTTAACAAGACCTTGACAACAGTGTTGCATGCTGCTTGGTGACCATAGGGCCCCCCCATCCACTGGGGTCAATGCATCTCTCACCCAGCTACACCAGTTGTTGAGTGGAAGGTGAAATGCAGGTTCAAGAAGCAAGATTTGGGGATCAGTAGGTGAAAGAACACAAAAGATGAAGTGAGGATAGTAGATATGCTTTATTCAGAGGTGGCAATAGCCTCCAGCCTCTAGCTTCAGCCTCAACCCCAGCCAGTTTGATTTTACCCTACCTCCCAGTCTTTTCCATAGCTTTTTATAAAATACATAGTTTAAAGGCAGCACATTGCCAACAGGTTACATCAGTGGGTGCCTGCTCACAGAAAATGTTTATAACCTTGAGTATATACACTGACTCAGAGTTTTTATGACATTGACTACACAGTAATCATAACAACCAATTCATGACCTTGGCTGAAAACATAACATAGCCTTTCAGAAGCCTTGGCAAGTGAGCCTAACTATAGGTATTTTGGGCCTGCCCCAACACCTAACTAGGAGGTACTATTGTTACAGGGCTGGGGCCTTCTATGAAACTCAGGCATCAGAGACTCCTTTCCTCTCCAGGTCTTGCAATCAAGTCAAAGATGTCAGATATGTGGCTCAGAGTAACAGGCATGAGTTTATTAGAAGGAATGGGAAAAGGGAAAAGAGGACACTCTCAAAGGAGAGTATGGGTCCTCCCAGAGACGAGATGGACAGTGTGGTTCTCCTGCCTTCAGTCTTATTAGCGATTCTACAGGAAGTTTCCAGAGTCCCACCCATGTCCATCTCTCAAATTTTGACTGACGCAGAGTGTTATCAGACTATCAAGGCCCCATTATGCATGACAACTCTGGTTACTTTAACCCATGCTTAGCAATTCTAATTGGAACCATTCTTAACAGATTTTATGGTTAGGGGGAATTATCCTTATCTCCCCTAGTGTTGGGATCTGATCTGTGTAAGGGTTATAAACATTGCCCCCTTCAGGGTAACTTGCATTCTTTTTATGGACTTTTCAGGCCTGCATTTCCTTGAAGTTGCTGAGGAATGCAACATCCTGTCAACTTAAACGAGGCAGGGCTGCAGGTAAATTGCTCCTTAGAAAAGAAAGCATAGATGCAGCAACATCAATGTTTATAGACTATTCAATAAGCTATGGAACCAACATAGGTGCCCTTCAATAGAGGAATGGATAAATAAAATATAGTATTTATATACAATGGAATATTACACAGACATAAAGAAGAATGAATTTATGGCATTTGCTGGTAAATGGATGAAACTAGAGAATATCAAGCTAAGTGAAATAAGCCAGTCCCCCAAAAAGCAAAGGCCCAATGTTCTCTCTGATATGTGGATACTAACACACAATAAGTGTGTGTGTTGGGGGTGGGAGACTAGAAGTTCATTGGATTAGACAAAGGGAAATGAAGGGAAGGGAGGGGGAGGAAAGACAGTAGAATGAATTGAACATAACGTTCTATGTTCATATATGAATAAACAATCAATGTAACTCTACACTCCTAATTAGAATATGTATATTCCATTGTAGGTATAATATGTCCAAATACACTCTACTCTCATGTATATATAAAAAAATTTTTTTTAAAAAGCCCATGCGGGTCAGCACAGTGGGCCCAGTTTATGGGATGATTCCCTTAACCTCATGTTCCCACAATTCACATCTCTCTGTCCCCTATCACTATTGTTTCTCTTGTACTAGGCTTCCTGACATCCCTCACGTAGATTAGACTCAGTTCTCTGAATTTTGGTGGAGCTCTTTTCTCCTGCAGCAGCACCACACAATGTGAATGAGTTCAATTTATTTACAATTAGAAGATAAGTACTATACCTTTGAGCTAGAGGTTTTATCTTGTCTATTTTTTGAGTCCCCTAAAGTCTAACATGGTTAGGTTATATTTAAGATAGAAGCTCTTGATAACTATCTTTGTGCAAAGAATTAAGAATGTAGTACACAGTGTAGAAGACCTCTAATGAGTATTAGGAGTCTATACTTCCTTCCTCCTGGGAGCCATAGCCCATCTGTGGAGTAAACAAAGAAATAAGTAACTGGTGAAAATGCATGCATTGTGGATAAATTAAGAGGTTTCCCATCATTTGTTTATTTTGCTTAACTGTAAAGTCCAATTCCAGTGTCCTGTTCATGCTTACTGAAACAAAAGCATACTCCCAATTAGGGCTAAAGAGATACAGGGGTAAACTGAAGAGTGAAATTTTTCTTCAGAGATATATAAATGTAAACTTCAATCTAGTCATTGCCCTAATTGTTATGAATTCTGAATTAATAAAAATCCTGAATAAATGAGATTTTTTCACCCTAAGATTGAAAGTGAAATTTTTAACTGACCTAGTTTCATACTTATCAGACAGTTTAAATCCTTCCATATTCATAGTATTTTATTCAGATACAATATATTATATATATATATATATATAATATATAATATATACAAAGTTGAAACCATTTTCTGGAACTTTACATTTTACTCTTGCTGAACATTTCTATAGAACAAAACAAACCAAAACAAAACAAAAATGAAGTCAATAAAACAGTTTGCCACCATAGGAATAGTTAACTTGAGGAAAAGGAAGTAATCACGATGATAAATCTAATTCAAGAAATGATGATGCTTTTTTTCATTTAGGTTATATATGTGTTATCATAAAATTTAAAAGTTTGTACTTAGACCTAAAACTAGTTATAAAAATTATTGAAATTATTTATTTTAAATCATAGACTTAATTCTATACCTGTAAAGGGAATAAATCACTTTACTGGGGAAAATATAACTATGCTCTAGGTAGTAGAAATATCAGAAAAATAATAAAGGGTTGTATTTGATATTCATATACTTCAAATGTAAGTAATTGACTCCTATCTCTGGTAATACTAAGGCAACTATAATAAATATTTCCATAAAATTTATTAGGTCAAAATTTCATCCTTTAAGTAAATTATCCAATCGCAGAAGTTTTGTTTTATGAATCTTTAAGTTCACTATTCAGAATAGTTTATTATTTTATTAGAAAGGTCAAAAGAAAAAAAGAAAGAGTATAAAATTAAAGTATAATGTGAAAGGTTCAATGAAGATTTATCTAATTGGTATATTACAGATTTCAAATCTTTGAAAAGCTACCCATGTCTTTAGGCAAGATAAACTTTATATCATGGGAATCCTAATTATAAACCTGACATTTCAGCTGAAAAATCCCACTGGCTTACTATAAAATGAGGTAACAATAAGAGATAAAGTACTTTAACAATCATTTCAATAGAACACAGATTTAAAGGAGGAATGCATTTATTTGTACTGAATTATGTCTTGAAGAAGAGCTTTGGGGTTCACTTAAAGTAGTCTTTTGGAAACTTGTCAGCCAGTACCCTGTTCATTCTGTTTCTTGTCTTTGGGTACCCAGAAACTGGCAAGTTTTTATTTGTTTTCCTGCACACCAACTTGGATGTCTCAGTGTGCTTAAAAGATGAGGGTGGAGGAAAGCCATGCCACTCTAAGCTAGGCCTAGGAAACTTCTCTCAGTTGACCTAAATAAGATATCTAAGATGGTGGGTATTAACACTTAGCTAGTTATGATCCCTGATCCCTTTGCTGAGTTGCCTTGGCCATACTTCTACTTGTTTGTCACCCGTGATCTGGGGGTGTGAGGTGGCTGGAAATAAAAGGCTGAAAAGTAATATCAAGAAACAAAGCAAAAGACATGAAAAATATTTACATTGAAACTGAGTACTTGATAGGTGGAAAAGACCTGATGGGTCTGATCCCAACAAAGGGAAAAGCCCTGGGAATGTTTTATTTATAATGACACACACCGAAGGAATTTATTGTGTGGAATGGTTCTTCAAGTAAACAAAAAGCAAGAAGCTGTGAGGAAGTTGGCCTGGTTGGGAACTTATCACCTGTGCAGTAATTCTTCCTCCTCCAGGCAGCTGGTGCCTCAAGGCCAGTGAGAGCACTGGTATCTCCACCTCCAGGGAGTTGTGGTTGAACCTAGGGCTGTCTGAGCCAATAAATTCTGGGTTATCACAGAATTCTCTCTGAATCGAACATTTGTGAAGGCAAATGCTTTTTGTGAAAGCAGTCTCAGATTGGTGAGATTACACCATGATTTCTCCCCATGGGCACACCTCCACTCAGAGATGGCTTAGACCCACAGTTTG
Source organism: Geosciurus inauris (assembly GCA_004024805.1). Classification (NCBI taxonomy): domain Eukaryota; kingdom Metazoa; phylum Chordata; class Mammalia; order Rodentia; family Sciuridae; genus Geosciurus; species Geosciurus inauris. Next base: position 28,838 of record PVHX01004880.1, on the reverse strand, counting down.
TTCATTTGTTCATTCATGCCTGCCCACACTTGTTGAAGCCAAGGTACATTGATTTTGTGGTATTCATCAAGTGTAATTATTTCAAAATCACAACAAAAGAGGAGATAAGTTTGATTTTGCATGTTTTGGAAAAGAGTTACTAAGTCTCAGGTGACTTTTACTGCAGGGTACAATCCTAGAAGGAGTCTAGCAAGACCATATGTTTACTTGAATGTTGAATTTGAAGTGAAATTATTGTCATTTACATCTGAGGTATTGTATAGATTATAGATATCCAGCATTTTATTTTACATTTAAGTTTTCTGAAAGTATTTTTCAAAGTAAATATGCTAATATTGAAGGTAGTAAAGGTATCTAAATCCTTTGTAGCTGAAAGGTAACTATTACTACTTTCCCCCTCCTTTTAATGCAATTAATCTTTTTTTTTTCATTTTAACAATATTTCCATTGTAGAACACTAAAATGGAAAATAAGAATATCCAAATAAAAGAGAACCTTCCAGTATCTCTTCATGAACAGTAGACAAAGGATATCAAATATATTTCTCTCTCCTGCCAGTTCTAAGAGATTAGTAATGATTACCTGGAGGGCTGTATAAGAAGGAATTTTAAATATGATCTCAGAAAAGAGGAAGATTAGTAAACTCTGTCTGCTATGGGTTCTTGGTATTTACCATCTGGCAGCAAACCCCTGATTTTTGCAAGGGATTTTCAGAAGACTCTGCAAATCCCTATATTCAAATAAAAACATATAGTCCTCCCTTTCTTCTGCAAAAATATATATATACACAAAGAATAAGTAGTACTGATATATGAATCCTAGTCCTTCTGCTTTGCTCATTCACTAGGTGAGAGACTCATTCCTGCCCATTTTAATGTGCATGATTCCAATTTGGGTCTTAGCAAATTACAACTTACATAGATTTTCAAGTTGAAAGTACAACTGTTGAATCTGTGGAAGCAAAAAATGTACTTTTATAACTTATGCTCAAATGTCTTCTACAATGCCATTGACTAAAGCTCTGTTTTAATATTTTTTTCAATTCAGTATTTGCTTAAGAACTAAATCATGAGATTAATTGGGACAAATCATTCAACTGAGGAAAAAAGAAAGTGTCTTTACTTCCAAAGTAAATTAGGAAGATCGTCCCAGTACCCTGTAAACAAGGTGACCAGTGGTGTGAGATATTAGGGATATCACAAGAAAACTTTCAGTAGCCTCATCATTGAATTTGAAGGATAACAACATCATAAGGAAAAAAGTCTATGCTGTGAAAACCCTGTCCAAAGCCTTCACTACCAGTGGAATCTACCCAAATGAGTTGCTGGACTCAGACTGAGCACAGACGGCTGAAACAGCCAGACCCACACCTAGCAGATGAGATCACTCAGGTTCACTGTGACCCAGCCAGAGCAGGTATATCTGGGTGTACTGCACTCAGAGTTGTCATGAGGTAATATGGATAGGCCATTAAGAAAGCCGCGATGTCACGCTCCCCAGAGCCACGGTCTGCTTATTTTGCTGCATGTAGTAAACAGCTCTCTCACTAGAACTGGCAGCACTCAGTGGTGATATTCTCTTCCCTTCAGACTGATTTAGGAGGCTTTCAGGTGTAGCTCCAGCATTCAGAAGGCTCTGTGTATAGTATGTTATCGTTTTGTGTGTGCGTGGGGGGGCACAATAATGTATTTTTGTCGCATTGCTGTAAATACACTTAAGATTTTATTTAACCAAGTCCTTAGTAAGAAATTAATAGTTTTCCTTTTAGGATTCTATTGGCACACATGAAAGCAGGAGGCTGCTCTTCATTGTTTTTAAATGACTGGGAGCTTTTGTTTACCTAGTGAATTCCAATTTACTTTCTACTTTATCAGTTTGTGACTTTGCCAACTGGTGAGCTTTCCTTTTCAGGCTTCACCAAGGCTTCCTTGAGGCAGGCTATCAAGATAATGTCTCTAAGAGCTGCTCTATGACAGCCTTCCCAAATGGCTGTAAAACAATTAAAATGACTGCTAAAACATTTCCACTGGGATTGATCGCAACGTGAAAAATGGAAACTAGACAGTCTAAATGTTCTCAGTTCTCACTACAGTGTGTAGCATTACTTGGTCAAGATTTCAGATGATTTTTTCCACCAAGGTCAATCAGTAGTAACCCCTTCATCCTTTTGTTTGTTTTTAGATTGATCAAACACACGAAAGCCTTTTTTTAATATCGTGTGATATTAGGATGTTTCTAAATCCTATTTGTAGATGTAACAAAAAATCTAGATTGTTATATAGAAAAAATTATTTGCTTATAATTAGAAAGTGACAAGTATTGAGTTTAAGTGAAAATCTTTTTCTTTAATAACCACTGACTTCTCTGTGTTGTCATTTCTTTTACTAGTACCAAGACAGTCTCATGGGCACAATATATCCAGCTGATACTACTTTAGGTTTTTTGGGTCTTGTTTAACATGAACACAGAGACAGGTTTAGTTGACAGAATCTTAGAAGATTTTATTGACTATTTCTTTTAGCAATATCACAGAGTAAGGTTATACCCCATGACAAGACTTGACTAGAGCAGGAAACTCGCACAGAAGTTTGTTAGGTGGGTGCTTTGCCCACACATCACATCCATGAAAACTGTTCTGTCCTCTTTATTCATCATCATAATCATTATATCACATAATAGAACCATCACTGAAAGAGGCAGACAGGCAGACTGGTGACAAATGCCTTTTCTGAAACTTTATTTCTTTCTGTGACAAACTGTGATCTGTGCGATCCCCAGTTAAGTTGTGGTTACTACAAAGTCCAGATTTTTTCCACTTTAACTGTATTTTACATGGTGTGTTCTGCCAATGCCAAGTATTACATGAGAAACATATAAATCTATATATATTAGGAGAAACAATTCTTTGCTTCAATCAGTTGCAGACAAAATCTGAAGAGCTTCTCCCTGAGATGAACAAACATATGGAATGTGGGGAAAGTTATTCTTCATCATAAACATTTTTAACTAGTGAGAAAAAATAACTTTAAAAGGCCATATGCTTTGAGAACACACTTCATTATTAAAGTTTCTGGGTAGAGCATACAAAAAAAAAAAGAAAGCACTTGGTGGTGATTCCAATGAAGCATAAGGCCTTGCACTGTTGAAACCATTTCTCATACAATACTCTCTTTTAAGTACTGCTCAGCAGAAATCATGAAAGAACAGAGGACAGGACTTGTCTCTTGAGGAGAGACTCTGGGTTTGTGCCTTATTGGTCTGTGATGTCTTAGTTATCATGGTGGTGTTTTAGAAGGACCATGTTAAAGTAGAAAGAATAGGGTTTTGGGAGTTCACAGACCTAGATTAAAATCCTGTCCTATGAATTACTAGCTCTTTGATCTTGCACAATTTAGCATTTGATTTTCAGTTTCCTTATTTATAAAACTGTGATCATAATACATACTTCTAAGGCTTGTTGTGAGAATAAATTAAGGCTGTCTTTGAAGAGGTTGGCCCAATGCCTGGTTCATAGTCAGCATTCAGAAAACCAGGCTATGATTTTTAGTATCAATATGAGACTCAGAAGCTATGGATATGTCATTTGCCTACTTTTATTTCCTAGGTGGATCTTCTTGTGAGTGATCTGACTAGGCATGCAGACTTGCCTACAGTTCCAGTTTCATTTTACTCAGCTTCATAGTCCCTTTCTTTGTTCAAAAATTTCACAGAGACTATTCAGGAAAGCAGGTGTTATTTTATTACATGACATTTATCAGTCATTTTTACAGACATAAGCTAGATATGGCAGCATATGACTGTAACCCCAGTGACTAGGGTGGCTGAAGCAGGAAGATCCCAAGTCAAACACAGCGTCAACAATTTATGAAGAGTCAATCTCAAAATTTAAAGAAAAAGGCCTGGAGATGTCTCAATGTTAAAGTGCCCATGGGTTCAATTCACAGTGCAAAAAAAGAAAGAAAAAAAAAATATAATTCATATAATAGTATTCAAAAGTAGTATTGTTACTTCGGGGTTCTTCAATATGAAACTTGGTACCAGAAATTAAACACTTGGATAGAATTCAATTCACAATTAGAAGGAAAAAACTTCATGTGCTGCCTCATGTACCATGTTTTCACATTGCCCTCCATAATACTACAAAATGGATTAAGGTCTTAGTTCACATGGTCATGAGTAATGTAAATCCTTCTAGACTAGAAAGTAAAAATGGATGAATAATGGATAATAATTATGCTTCCTTATCTAGTGTCAAATATTACATATGGCCAAATATATAACAATATGTTTAACAAATGTACATAATATTTTAGAATTCTGATACAGAATTTATAAATCATTGTCATACACATAATTTTTTTCTACCCTTAAAAGAACCTTGTATGGGATAATTATTATATTGCTTTTATGGGTGGAAAAACAAGGCCAATGAATGCAAGCTCCTAACCCGCATTTGCTACTAGGTCTCATGGACATTTTACCACACACACCAAATTGTCTGAGGAGGAGCTATATTGCAGTCTAAGAACACACTCATCATTTTGGAGGGCTTCTCACGAAGTATCCTTATTTCCTTCTCTCAGTCTTCTTGTGGCTAAACTCAGGAACACGCATACTCATGCACACCTGTGTGTGCGTGTTTACATACATACATACATGTGGTTTTTTTCCCCCAAGGAGCAGGGGCACAAGAGAAACAAGAGCCGAATGGGTCCATATGGTTCACAGTAAAATTTCACCTTCAGTTTTATACTTATTTGTGTGTTTGTCATTGCATGTGTATGTATGTATAACTTTCACATAATATGCAACTAGTTTTGAGTTTTTTGGTAAGGGTTAGTATTCTGTAAGGTTTTTCTTTTGTAGTCCATATTAGAAGGAAGGTGGAATAGATTCAGATGAAGAAGCAATGATTCATAGACATTCTGCAGAGATGTCTGTGAATAATAAGATGCCTATAATAATGTCTGCATAGACATTCTGCAGAGACATGCTGCTCATGAGATATATGTGGTCAAATACAGTGGTCATTACTTTGTAAATGATTTATTTTTAAACCACTTTTTGTGTGTATGTGAAGTGCATTGATTTTACTCTCATGTGTCTAGATGTGGGTCTCTCCTTTAGACCCTGAAAAATCACTATTATTTTCTGTAAAAAGGGCATAGCAATAAGTGCCCTTACTTCATAGGCTTATTCAAGGATTATAATGAATCATATATTAAATAAATTTGAAAATTTGTATGTGATTGCTGAACAAGTGTGAGGACAGGCATTTTACTGTTGGAGTCAAATAAGGTCCTAGGCATTTTACTACCAATATCTCAAACTTGTTAACTTTGGCTTCCTCATTAATAAAAAGAGAGTAACAGTATCTTCCAGTAGGGTTATATATGCACAAAGATTTAAATTATGTGTGTCAAGAATCAAAGGCCTTGCACATGTTCAGTAAAAGTCATTCCCTCTACCTTTTTTTTTCCTCTCTTTTATGTGAGGGAAATGTATTACTTTTAGCCTGCATTAGCAATATTGCATTCTAATGCAAAAATATTAATTGAATGAGTTAAAGTTATTCTTATTTACATAAAATGTTTTAAAGATGGTTATGGTAACACAATATACAAAGAGAGTAAAATAAACATTTCAAATAGAAGAACAAACAATATGTAGAAAGATATTGCGTAGAGGAAGTTACTTAGTTTAGCAAAACAAAGAATGTCTTATATTTCAATACTAGATCAAAAAGAGTTTTGCCAGAAATTTGATATTAGTTGAATATTATTTGAATATATTGTAATGCAAATTTCATAAGCATTTGAATGAGAAATAGTAGTAATATTACGCTCATTAAACTAAATATATAAAAATATGGAAATAGGCTCAAAGGTGATTTTTGAAAAAGTACAAGGTATATTTTCTGTATGTATAACCTTCCATTATTGATAAACCAAAGTCAATTTTTTTGTTTACCTTGATGAATAAGACCATAATTTCAACCTGCCATATACTTTCAGGAAGATTCTTTTAATTTATTTCCTTCTGAAGATACCATAATGTAGTAGGTAGAAAAAACACTGAACCTAGGTCCTAGTCTATAGGTTACTAATCAACTGTAATATTTGGCTTAAGTAATTTCAGCTATAAAATGCAAGGTCTGGATTCAATGTTTTGAAAAATTCTTTATAGCTCCAATTCTTATTCTAATCTTTTTATTATTTTCTAAGGAAAGATCAAACATGATGCCCTTTGTGGTGACTTAGATGTTTAATAATATCATAGACTATAATTAAGTCTTCTAGGTATTTCTCATTTGCCTTCCCTTCTATTTATTAAGTTATGGTCATGATGTTAAATAACTGATCAAAGATTAAAAAAAGTAATTGAAGCAATTAAAACAGAATTTATTAAAATAGCTTCTGAATTTCACTCACAACTAATAGTTTTATCCTTCCCTTATGACTTTCCAAAGGTGAAAGAGAAAATGATAAAATTTTCACATTACAAGTACCTTCTTAAGAAGCACTAACACCAAGTCAACAGTGACTTGGGTAGTATATATGTACCAAAATGAAAACATTTTGGTACCTTTGAGCTAGAAAGCTTGCTCTTAATCCTTTATTTTATAAATAGAAGAAAAATAAAAAACTTAGTACATGAATGATCCAAGGTCAGAGGATGAAGAATTACAACTACATTCCATCTTTCTTTATCATTAGACAATGATCTTAAGTTTTAGGTGAGAAACAGCAAATTATATTTATTGGCTAGAAGTTTGTAGTTATTTCTTAGGATCATGAAAAGGAATCTAAAAGTCATTGTGCACTGCTTCCTGAGAACTGCTTTACCAAAACCTCTCTCACCTCAGACTGTATCATAACTCACTCACTTCAATTATTTCTATAAAATCCAATGAGTGACTATCCCTGCCATCTGAGAATCAGAGATATCCAGCTACATTTTATCAGACAATTATATTGTTTTTTGACAATGAAAATATTTGCTAATCAAGAGTGTTTCTTTTAATACTGAAAATAACCAACTCAATTGTTCTTGTTATAAAAAAAGTATATATATAGTCAATGCAACCATAAATATGTGTTTATATATATTCACTCACTCACACACACACACACACATTCAGAATTTCCACATAATTTATCATTTCAAATGTTCATGTTAAGAAAATAAGGTTTAAGAATATTTGGTTAAATATGTCACACTATATGTCCTATACCTTATAATTACCATATATATTTCCTTGTTTACCCTATACTATACCCTATAATTATATATCTGTAATTCCTAGTTTTTTATGTTTTTTAGGTGGGTACCAAGGATTGAACCTAGGAGTATTCAACCACTGAGCCACATTCCCAGCCCTTTTTATTTTTTGTTTTGAGACAGAGTCTCTCACTAAGTTGTTTTGGGCCTTGCTAAATTGCTGAGGCTGGCATTAATTTATCCTCTTGCCTTAGTCTCAGGAGCCCTTGAGATTACAGGCCTTTACCACAAAGCCTTCTGATCTATTTTTAGCATTTAAATGGAGATACAACTTAAGACATTCACATAACCACCTGAATGCAGAAACTTTGTTTTTTGTATGCATGTTTGGTTTTTTGTTTTGTTTTGTTTTTTGGTACTGAGCCACATCCTAAGCCCTATTTTGTGTTTTATTTAGAGATAGGGTCTCACTGAGTTGCTGAGGCTGGCTTTGAACTCGCAATTCTCCTGTATCAGCCTCCCAAAGTGATGGGATTATATGTGTGCGCCACCATGCTGGCTTTTGTTTTTTGATACTAAGGATTGAATATGGGGCACTTTCCCACAGAGCCACCTTCCCACTCCTTTTTTTGATTTAAGGCAGGTTCTCTTTAAATTGTTGAGACTGGCCTCGAACTTGCTGTCCTCCTGCCTCAACCTCCTGAATAGCTGGCATTACAGGTGTGCTCCACTGTGCCTGGTCTTGAACATAGAACCTTTATAGATTTTTATTTTTATTTTTAATTTTTATCTCTTTCTATGATGAACTTTTATTAGGCTATCTAAAATGTTCAACATTTTTTTTTTTTTGGTACTGGGAATTGAACCCAGAGGCTCTTAACCACTAAATCACATCTGTACCCCTTTTTATTTTTTATTTTGGGACAGGGTCTCACTCAATTGTTGAGGCTGGCTATGTACTTGTGATCATCCTCCTGAGCCACTGGGATTACAGGCATGCCTCATGGTGCCTGGCATGAGTTTATTTTTTGATTAAGTAAATATAGGTAAGTTTAATTAGCACAACTGCAAATGTAGTTTCACAAGCTAGTAGGAGCATAAGAATCATGCACAGAAGTTCAAGAAATGAAAATAATACTGAAATGTAAGGACATATTATGAAATGATAAAATGAACACCAACAAATAAAATGTTTTGTAGAATTTTACTTGCTCCACCATAACCTGAATGCCATCAAGATTGACAATCGTCTTTGTTTTTGTCCTTCTCTGTTCTGTGTGCTAACGAAAATGTTTCATGTTTATGTGCCTTGTTTTGCAAGAGCACTTCACAAATCCTTGCCACGTTCCAAAGGATTACTGTGTAGCAGAAGACTAAAGTCATATTTTAAAAATATTTTTAAATGTCACATAAGACCAGGAGAGTTTTTGCCACGTTGAAAATTGTAGTCTAGAACACAACTTTTAAAATGCTATTCCTACTTCTAAAAGATAGAATCTGACACTTCTCACTCCAAAGGAAATTATCAATATGTTACAAGTGTCTTCTCAATCATCATGGAATTAAAAAAAAAATTCTCAATCTGTAGATCATTGTTCTACTAGGAATAGATTTTTGTCAGGTTTTTTTTTGTTTTGTTTTGTTTTAGGGTTGGGGGGGAGCGAGTGAGCATGTGAGACAGAGACACTTAGCTATCATCTTTCTGATTTTATTTCTGTTTATAACAGAAAGAAATTGCATTCACTGGCTGCTTCCCTGTTTTCTTTTTCCTAGCCTCCCCTCTCCAACAAAGGGCCATCTTATGGAATCAAAATGTCATCCATCATTGTAATATATATCGTTTTAATGATTTTGCAGTCAGAAATGAGGTACATGAATTTGCCGGTGCTGCCATAATAAAGTCCCACACACTGGGTGGCTAAAACAGGAACTTGTTTTCTCACTGTTTTGGTGGCTAGAAGTCCAGAATCAAGTCAGGACTGGTTTCTCCCCAAGCCTCTCTCTGGCTTAGTACTGAGAGTTGGGATTTCAACACACATTTTGGGGTTCACAGATTCAGTTGATGACATGCAGATTATAAAGTATACCACAAAATAGAATTAGGCAACACTCTAAAATATGAATTATAAAAAAATTAGAGAGGTTAGTCATTGCTATACTCAACAATATCCTAAAATCTAAATATATGAGAAGTTAAAGAATTTGAGGATTCCTTAGAAGCATATTATAGTGACCCAGGCAGACTCTTAGGAAAGTGTCACTTTATTGGCAAATCAAAAACTCAGGCTTAGAGAATTGTGTGGTACTTCTTCAAATTAAAAAATAAAAATAAATATTTTGGCAGACAGTGACGATGGTTTGTCCAGAAACTAGAGAAAAGCAGGCAAAAGGGTAAGAACTTGATGTTAAATTTCCAGGATGTTCTCAGCTGAAGTCAGGGTGAAGGAGCTATTATACTCTCTAGCTACTATAAAAATACGTCCTCTCTCATGGATCTGACTTAATTCATATGGGCTCACCAAATTCAGTTGGATTGCAGTATGGTTGTCCCCTTTTAATTACTCTGATTCCATTTTTGTCAAGAGTAATTTATTCTGAAATTCAACTTCTCATACATCTTAACAATGAGAATTTCATAGAGAGCAAATATAAATATTCCAGTTCCAGGGTAAGAAAATTCCCAAATATACATGAACAGGCAGGCTTTGTGTGTGTTTAACAAGCCAGCACGAGCTCTCAGATAGCCTTGCCTACACAGACAGCACCGCTCTTTGTCATCTTTCCATATGTGCCTGTGACTCATTTAGTAAATACGACTGAGTCTGGTTCTGTGAAAAATCTTGCATCATTGAATACATAAATTTCACTAGCTATTTCTAATTGATTTTCCCATGAAAACCTTAGCTCTATCTTAATCTTTACCAAATAGCATTTTGTATGACATTTTTTAATGAACTAAAAAACATTCCACTTAGATCAAGCTTGTTTTTACTTCAGAAACTTGAACTCATACTGTTCTTAAATCTTGCAAAATTAAATTCTTCATAGATTCCAGGTCAAATGTCTACTTCTCCAAGAATTTCCCTGATTGATCTTGTTAAAATGTGCACTTGTCACTATCTTCAGTTACTACCATGCAGAAGAACAACTCATGTTCACTGGGGCTAGTGAATATTTATTTACTAAACAAAATCAATGAATCAATGAATGAATCCTGTATTCTGTAGAATATCTAAGGAATGAATAATAAAGATGCATTTTATAAAAATAGCCTTAATTTGCCAGGATTTAAGTAAATAGTGTCTAAAAACTGAAGAAAGTATCTGACCAGATGTTTTTCCATAATATATGTAATTCATGAGTATACACTCTCTTCTACCTGAAAACAAGTTTCTTAGCTTCCAAAGGTCTCATTGGTCAATGATTTACCTCAGTGATCCTCAAAGTGTGATGCCCAAAACAGCATTCTGAGCAAAATATGGAAAATTATTAGAAATACAGGTTTGGAATTCTACCCAAAAACCACTGACTCAGAACACAAAGAGAGAGTTCCAATTATCCATTGCTTTCCAGTGGACTCTTGTTAGCCTCTGGTTTACCTAATCAAAAGTCTAAATCAACACTTAGAGCAATTAGAATTAAAACAGTAGTATTGCCGCTTAAATATATTTGAATTTCTTTAGTGATATTATAGCCTACTGATATAACTGCAGAAAATCAATCTCATATCACTTCTGATTTATAATACTTTTCATGGGCTTGGCATCTCAAACTAATACAGGAGGCCTACACCTAATTTCAGAGCTGAACGTTAATGTAGACTTGGGTTCATTTCCTACTACGTGAATAAAAAGCTATTTCTCACTACATTTCTTTGGTATGGGACAGGAAAAAAATGAATAGGAAATGACAATAACCCAGCACCAATTCATCAACCTCGCTGTCATTTCTTAAATATCATTTTCACAAATATGTTATTACAGAGCTCTGGTAGAGGACAAAGCAATGATTTGGCAAGCTCCAAAAAGACTTTCAAATGTCGGGGAAATATTTTGTTCCAGAATTATGATAGATTTATACTATGCATAAATGTTTGAAATTCAGATAATATATGTCACCCTTCTTTTGTGGCACAAAGATAATAAAATTATAAGAGAGGAACTTCATTGTTTTTACACTATGACAAAAATATGAGCCTGTTTTTTTGAAAAGGGAAACAGTAACATGTATTATTGAAGAAGCAGGAGCCAGTGATTGAATACCCTTCTGCCTTTTATCTGCACCTGTACTGAACTCACTTGTATTCTTCTTGCCCTACAAACAGAACTGCAATCTGCAATGCAATTATTACCTAACCTTTGCAAGCTGCCTCTGTTGTCAAAGCATTTCTGTTCAATAACATACTATACTTAAAAGAGAGAGCTACTATCACATTCAGGCACATCTTTCTAGTTCAGGCAGAAATTCTTGGTTCTTTAACAATGCATTATTTTCATTTCTTCAAGGATTTTGCACACTCATCTTCCTATGAAAATGATAAAACAAATAAAAATAGCAATTATTAAAAGCATTTGGGAATAAGTATAAGAAACATTACACAAAATATGTAAACATTAATAAGAATTTCTTTTTAAATATGAACATAGATGCATACACATATATAGACACATGTAAATGTATCATTTTAAAAATAAGTTTTTATATGCAGGAAGTGGACTTTGACAAAAGTGGAATTCAAAACAACTTTTTAATGTTTAAAATATAGGCTTGGGGCTGGGGCTATAGCTCAGTGGTAAAGCACTTGCCTAGCATGCGTGAGGCACTGGGTTAAATACTCAGCACCACATATAAATAATAAATGAATAAAATAAAAATCCATCAACAACTAAAAGATATTAAAATATAGGCTTAACCTTTTATACTACTTTGTATATACCCCAAGTCACTCAACATAATTATTGAGAATTAACACTTTTTACTGGATTCTCCAAGAATTTCTCATAATATTAATAATGTATGTTGAAAGCTTGATTCCTATGAAAAAAATTTTATAATTTTTTTAGCATTTGATATTTTGTAAAATCAATTATATCAAAATTTATTTCTTATAAATAACTTGTAAGATATGGCACAAATAAACTGAAAAGAAGCCATAATCTAATCCTACTTCTGAGCAAACAATCGCATGTCATTTATTGATAAGAGCATAAATGTAATGTGGCTTACAATAATGTCTTTGTGGTAGATCAGGCAATTTTTTTTTTTTTTTTTGGTACTGGGGATTGAATTCAGGGGCACTCGACCACTGAGCCACGTCCCCAGCCCTATTTTGTGTTTTTTTATATAGAGACAGGGTTTCACTGAGTTGCTTAGTGCCGCGCCTTTGCTGAGGCTGGCTTTGAACTTGCGATTCTCCTGTCTCAGCCTCCCTAAGTGCTGGGATTCCAGGCTTCAGCCACAACACCCGGCTGCTCAGGCAATTTTTAAAAATGTTATCCTAACCTATAAAGCTTTTGGCATTCAAGGAATGAACTATTTTGGGTATTAATAATAGAATTAAAGTAATCATTTTAATGGCTCAAATCAGGAAAATACACAAAAGAAAAATGCTTTTAAAATTGTAACTACTAGATATTTTCAATTTTACTCTTTAATGTTTCCCATGGAAAGTGATTGTAATGTATAATATTAGTCAATATAAAAATGTTATTCACCTTGTAGCAACTGTTGAAATACATCTAACTAAACTGTAATGTGATTATGAAAGGATAATGCACAGATGGTATATATATGTGCTTTAAAAGGTCATTCATATTTCCAGTGCTTACTGGCCATTAACGCATAAGCTCTATTGATCTAAAAAGAGAAATGGTACATTCTTGTACAAAACCATTATAGAATATATTTATGCATCAGTTATAGTAATAGAAAATGTGGGATTTGTCTACATGGTGGCCAGGTGAGATGACATTAGAGTTTCAATTACATTATAGATTGAGGTTTTTGCTTTAGACCTTTTTTGGTGTTTTGTGTTTAAGATAGCTCAGAATTTAGAAAACCAGAGTCATGAGGCAGCAGGTAAGGTGTATGCAGTCTACTTACAAGGCATCCTATGAACCCAAAGGAAACTAATTTGCACAAATCTCACTGTTCTTTTGTTGTGGAAAGATTCTGTGAATGGAAAGAAATAGGCTTAAAATGTCATGCTGTAGAGAAAAAAGAAAAAAAACCTGAATTATTTGTATGCTTTCAAATAAAAATATTGTAAGAAAAAGTTATAGTGGCACAGGTAGTAGTGAAGAAATGGTTGCTCACTTATCAACAATTTAAATTAACCAGACCTAACTTGATTTAGATTATTATTCCAACAGTTTGCACAGGTAAAATAAGAACAGAGCTACACAGTTGCTCAATGTAATACTGTGTAACTAATTTTTTTCCATTATTTTAATTTCCTCTAAATGATATTCATTCATATTCATTTACTCACTTAAATTTTATAATACTTACAATGTAAGTTCTATATACATTTCTATAGATTATAGGTCATTATTAAAACATCATAACTATTTTTAACATAAAATAATCTATAAGATTGTTTTAAATATTCACAGTTTGAAAGAAAGTGCTATCTTGCATTCAGGAAAGATTTCTTTCAAGTGGACATATCATATATTTTTCTACATTTTCTAGAATATAAATTTTCCATACTATCTAAAAAGTTATTTTATGCCATTGTAAAATTAATTGTAGGTGAAATGCTTTAAGACAAGTTATAAAATTAGTGAAAATTTGCATGAAACTGATTTCAAATGATTGCTTGTGATTTTTTAAAAAATAATTTATAGAATATATTTGAAAATTAAAATATTTTTACATGGTTACTGCTTCAATATCAGCTTCTCATCATTTTGAGAACATACTTCAAAAAACAAAAAAGTATGGGATGTTTGGTCAATATATTGTAACCTAAAATGATTTGTATTTTTAGATCTAATCTTTTCATCATATGATAATTATGTTTTACATGATTGTTAAAAAATAAACTTAAAAAATCAATCCTAGTTTTCCATGGGTTCTAAAATATGAATTTTCTAGTCAACCCAATTGACTGATAGAAATGATAGTAGAAGTCAATTCAAGAAGCATTTACAGGGCTGGGGACATATCTCAGTTGGTAAAGTGCTTCCCTGGCATGCACAAAGCCCCAGCAAGATAGATGGTAAAACTAAACAACTAAACAATTTTTTAGGAAGTGTTAAGTTTAAGCATCAAAAAGGTTAGATGAGCCGGTTGTGGTGACACAAGCCTGTAATCCCAGCACGTAGGGAGGCTGAGACAGGAGAATCGCGAGTTCAAAGACAGCCTCAGCAACGGCGAGGTACTAAGCAACTCAGTGAGACCCTGTCTCTACATAAAACACAAAATAGGGCTGAGAATGTGGCTCAGTGGTCAAGTGTCCCTGAGTTCAATCTCCAGTACCAAAAAAAAAAAAGTTAGATGAAAAGAATTGTCTAAAATGGTAGAAAATGTTATTTTGCAATCAGAAGTTCCCTTTCAAGTGGAAACAAGTGGAAACATTTACATGAAATCCTGGAAAAAGCAACTGAGCCAGCCTGTAGGACACATTTCTGAAGCAGAAACATGAAGTTCCATTTGGAAGAAAAGGAATGAGGGAATGGGACCAGAATCAAGTGAGCAAAACAGAGAAGTGTAGAAGAGGTAATAGTAGTAGAAAATGAGATTAAAAATATGATGGGTGGAAGGGACAAACACTGCTGACTTGTACATCCCCACAAGGTTTTTCAATTTTATAATGGGCAATATGAAAGAAATTAGAGTTTTTTGTATGGTTTCCATTCCCTAGGCAGTGAGGGGATGGAGAAAAGACAAACAGACATACAATAGAGAAAAAGATGGGGCCTGATGGATCACTAAAGCTTGATAGGGAAGTAGTGACCACAAGCAAGTTTGGCACATGTATTATATAGGTTTAAACATCAAAAGATTGATTGTGAGAAAGTTTCTTCAAGATAAACAGAACCCAAATTGAGGGTATACATAGCCCAGTTAGAACTATCAGCTTGCACCCATAATTCTCTGCCCCCTTGGAAGCTGGTGTTTGAACCAAGGTTAAGAACTGATAAATCTATGGCTGGCAAGAAATTTCCCTTTGAACAGGGTGTCACCACAGCAGCTGGGCAGCCTCAAATCTATGCCTTCACACTTGAGAGTTCCCAGGAGGGGCATCGCCTCTGTCTCCAGACAGTTCAAGGACCATAATTCATTTGCCATTCCCAACAAGCATGAACATGTAATAAAAGAGTAGAATAAGTCATTGCTAATAATTTTCATTTGCAATGTAGTGATGTGTTTAATAATGACAGATGCTATTTGCAATGTAGTGATGTGTTTAATAATGACAGATGCTATTTGAAAAAATAAAATGTTATTTCTGAAACTTGTAAATAATATTCTTTGGCAAGGTTTCTAAGATACTCTTGATGTGTACCATTATTTAGTTAACATAATTTCAGTCCTCCCTGTGGGCCTGTTCTTGGCTAATTCACAGGAAGTGGATGGCTTTATTTTAGGAATTCATTACACTGGCTGGGGTCTTACAAAAGCTTGTCAACACTATCCCAAACCCATTTTCTGTAGGAATATAAACATAGTATATTTAGCAACATGGACTAATGCAAAATATTATCTCTAACTTGCTGCTCCCTCCAATGTTTGAGAGACTCAACAAAAAGCCAGTCCATCCATTGTCTGGATCAATGATTTTTAAACTAATTATTAGCTGCTAAGTTTCTCCTTTAAATAAAATCTTACAGACAAATTTACAAAAACATACAAAAATATATAGCTGCTCTTGGGCCTTAGATAAACTGGAACAATTCTGTATTCTCAGTTAGTCTCAAGACAACCTCATATCTGAGAAGTAACCTCCATACTATCTCATATTCTGCATTGTATCCCTGTATAAGCCTGCCTCCCAGGGATTTGGACTTTTTGACTATAAATTACCAGTCCATGTAGATCTATGTTTTGAGATGATGGGGTGGCCTACCACTATTTAAGAAGCAGTGCATTATTAAACCTGCAATAAAGATGTTCTTGAAGTTGTTTGATTTATGTTATGAGAATTCTCAGGGGCAATTTCTCTCGGGTCTTAGGCTTTTCGTGAACAATTTTTCTGATTGAAGAACGAGAGGACAATATTCATAGAAATAGTGATCTTTGAACCCAGCCATTTTATGTCAGGTTATTTTATAGGATCATTCCAGAGGGAGGCAAATTTATAGATTTGAGAGAGTACATGGTGTTTTAGTCAGCCTTTTCATTGCTGTGACCAAAAGACCCCACAAGAACAATTAGAGGAGGAAAGGGCCCATATTTTCAGAGATCTCAGACCATAGATCACTGACTTCATTCCTCAGGAACTGAGATGGTACAGAAGAACATCATGGTAAGGCGTGTGATGAAGAAAAGCAGCCAAGGATATGGTCACCAAGAAGTAGAGAGAGAGCTCTGCTCATCAAGAACAAAATACCCCAAAGTCATGTCTACAACATCCACCTCCTCCAGTTGTACCCCACCTGCCTGTGTTTTTCATCCAGTTAATCCCTATCAGAGGATTAAATGCATTGATTAGGTTAATGTTCTCACAATCTAATAATTTCAGCTCTAAACCTCCTTGAATTGTCTCACACATGAACTTTTGGGGAATACTTCATATTTCAGTTATAACACATGTTGACCTTAGGTAACAAGAAGTGATTGTATGTTCTGGTAGCACTAAATGTGTGAAATAGCACATTGAGAAATAATGCTGGAAACCTGAGGTCTCATCCTACATAGTGAAGGCTTTACTTTACATTTACCATTACAATCTTGTGATAAGCAAATTCATAATCGCCCAAATCTCTGAATGCAATGTGAAAATTCAGAAATATAGTTCTTAAAGCATATGCAAATTTGTGGTAAGTATATTTTTAGAAAATGAAAAAAACATAAGTCTGATGAATGTGAGCCTCTGAGTAATTTTATTCAGCCCAATAGAGTAGTATACACATTCTTATATCCTTTATGTTATTTTTAAGAACATTTTAAATGTATATGTATTCAAATATATTGTTTGCCTGTACTACCTTCTGAGAATAAGGTTTTTCTCCTCTATCATTTAGTAAAGAACACAATGATAAATAAGTAGATCTATATTAAAGTCAATATATGTTGTATTATTAAATAATAGGTAGTTTGGTATAAATTATTTTTCAAGATACCTGAATCCTACATGTTCAAGGGACAAAATGTTTAAAGTCAAATAAAATCTACAAGTATTCTCTTAAATGAATTACTTACTACAAAGTGATCATCACTATTTTCCAATTATAATTAAGAAGGCGATAATTACGGAATATATTATTTCATTTTTCTTGATGATTAAGAATTACCATTATGAAAACACATTGCGATAGTAAAATTACAATCTTTCTGAATTTGTTGCTGCTATTCTGTTAGTTGCCACTTCTATTTTCAATACATTCTTCTCTGACTCATCTGTGATCCCAGCTATTATTTTTAATCACCTGTAAACGTGGTGCCCAAACCAGTGGATTGAGGACAACCCTAAGACATTGTCCTGAGGAGGTCAGACCTCCTGATAAGAGGGATCTTAGTTTATTTTGAAATTTCATAATGTAGTTTTATTCCTATTATTTGCCTCTTCCTCAATAAACTAATGATGTCATTGATTTCTAGAGATTACAGATATCTATGTTTTAAGAAAAGACTGAGTTAAAGGGATTCTCATAAAAGTAGAAAGCTACCAAGGTGGGCCAGCTATCCCAATGCAGCTGTATGAATTTCCTTCTACAGTAGGCTCTTTTCAGTGTCTGGCGGGTGCTGCAGCCTATGTCCTTCAAAATTTATATGTTGACCATCTCCAGCATAATAGTGTTAAGAGATTGGGTCTTTAGGAGGTGATTAAGTGATGAGGGCAGGGCCCTTGTTAGTGGGATTAGTGACCCTATAAAAGAGGTTGAAAAGAGCACCCTATGCCCTTTGGCTTCCTCCTCAGCTCTGAGGATGCAGCTAGGAGGCACTGCAGTGAGGAGCCCTTCCCACACACCAAATTTGCTGGCAGTTTGATCTTTGACTTACAGAATTGTAAAAAATCAATTTCTATTCTTTATAAATTATCCTTTCTCAGGTATTTTGTTGTTTGTGGAACAAGTGGACCAAGAAAACATGCACAGTTGAAATTCTAGATAAATAGCAACTCAGGAGAAGAGTAAAGCAATATTTTGCTCTAAATTTAAAATGAGATAATATCCCTTCACACTATTTCTACTGTTATGATTAAATTTGGTTTCTAATGAGTAACATGAGATACACATTTAAAATGTCTATGAATCTTTAACTCAGGTAATTGAGAAATTTTGCCTAAATTTGTTGAAATATTATCTATTTTCTATTTTACATATATCAACTTGTAATTGTTAGTTGTTTTTGTTTGTTTGTTTTTTGTTTTTGGTACTGCGGATTGAACTCAGGGGCACTCGACCACTGAGCCACTTCCCGGCCCTATTTTGTGTTTTATGTAGAGACAGGGTCTCGCTGAGTTGCTTAGTGCCTCACTGTTGCTGAGGTTGGCTTTGAACTAACGATTCTCCTGTCTCAGCCTCCCTAAGTGCTGGGATTACAGGCTTGAGCCACCGTGCCCAGCTGTTAGTTTTTATTATTACAAAAAGAATATTTAGAATATAACCCTTAGATATATGCACACAAACTCCCCTGGTAAATATTCAATGGAATGTGACTGATAGCATAGGAATTATCAGTAAAATGATTTCTTAAAGCTAAAATTTTCACATAATATGGTGGAGATTTATTTTTCTTCATAGTAATGCTTAATTATTTAATTTTTTCAAGCTTAAAAATTTAGAATTTTAAGAAAGCATTTCTCAGTCTAATCTGTACGGAAACAGAGTAGGGTAAATTTTTATTTTGTCAAAAAGAAAGCAGCAAAAAACCAAAACCACACAAAAGGAAGAAAAATGGAAAGTTGCAATTCTTCCCGAAACTAAATTTTAGAAGGTCTGAAAGCCACAACTAGTGGCTAACAGTTTAGTGGATTTCTTTATGTATTGGCTTCTAAATGCTATATTTATGTGACATAGACTTATTGAACAGCCATGCTATCCAACTTCCTTTTTTTTGGTAGACATTTGCTGTTTCATAGCTATCAGCAAGTAGACATTTATTTCATCATTGATACTAGACGGATTATCTTTGACAAGAAACATTGTTGCCATCTGTATGAATTATTGCTGTGAATGCTGTGTATATATATAACATAAGTATAGATATATAGATGTTTAACAGTTATTTATAAATATATAAAATATGTATAATACACCATACACAATATATTATTATACACATTTATATGCTCATATATAATATACACATACATACATAATGGAAACTGTATGAAGAATGAAAAATAATATATATTTTATTTCAATATAGGCATTTCAAAGATAAAGTTGTACATAAAATATGTTCTCAGTTATTTTATTAAATGTTTGAAGAAAATTTGATTAGTCAAATTCTTAGGGAATAACTTCCTACATTTAATAAAAATATTTTAACTGTTTATGAAAGATTTAACTTTAATAATATTTTCTTGTGAAAATTTTGTGAAAGTTCCTGACTTAGCATTAAAAATGTGTAAAAATTATAAAAACCTTTAGGTACATGTTGTTTTAGAGATTTATTCATTGAAAGTTAACTTTTTTAGTACTCAAAGCTACTCTTTAAATGTAGTCACCTGTATGCTTCTCTCTTCCTCTCCTTCCCTCCCTGAATCTCTGTTTTTCTATCATTTATCAAAGCCATCAGTCTTCTATCTACTTAATGAAAATAGTCTAAATTATAACATTAGTTATGATACACTTAGTCTGTACCTTAATAATTTGAAAAAATTTCCCATAAGCTTCTTTTGGTATTTACACTTGTGAGAAAAAAATTAAGATTTACTTTCATATAGGTACTATTAATATACTGAAAATGATGAGTCCACATAATAAAAAATTTTAGTGTTCATTTTTATATGCAAAATACAATAACTAACTCCTTTTAGGGTAGTTTGCCAGGGCTAGTCTGTAAATTTTTACCCATGAGATGAGCCCTGAACACATTTTAAAACAACTGCATCAAGTGTTCGAGGGAGTGTAAATGTAATGTACTGGAATTATGTGTGGAGGGGAAAGAGATCATGAAAGATCTTAACTTTCATAATTTGGAGTTAGACTTTATCCTTTAGTTTGTGTAGAATTGGAAAAATAATAGGTGAGAAAAGATTGAAAATTGCACAGGACAGTGTATGATAGGTATTGGAAGGGAATAAGAAAGATAGTTCTTTTTAAATAATTTCTAAAGTGACTAATGGAGGAGAAATCAGAGTAAGATGGAAATTATAGTATATCATTCATTAAAAAGAAATAAGAACTCAAGAGAGAAGGAAGGAGTTTAAATTTACCTGATAAAAATGCCTTCCATAGCCTTCCTTTTTTATTTTCATTTTTATTTTTATTTTTACATCAGATGGGTAATGTGCAGATGTGGTAACAGGTTTAGAGCAAGGCACATCTCACACAGTTGCCACGTGAACACCCAGTCATCACACTTATGAACTAAAAGGATCTTTATTTTATGTTTTATAAGTCATAATAAACATTGTTGTCATAATGAAATAAATGATTAAAATTTAATTCATTTTTACAAAGGTCGTAGAATCCATGCAGTTATATCTTGGTTAGCATAATAGATTCAATCATAAGTTTTTAATGATATATAAATAAATTTGATGTCAATAAAATATCTGAAAGAATGGTCTAAATATTTCTTTTCTGGTTCTTCTCCCCACATTTTTCTGAATCTTTCATTCAATTATACTTCAGTTATCAGTTTCATTTATAAATGTACAAATATGTAGTTCTAATATATTCCAAACTAAATGAACTAGAGAAATTCAGTTGAAATACGTACTTTAGGGTAAAACAGAAAGTTATATAAAATTATCTATGTCCTTCTCCATTCTGCCCATCCTTATTGCCATTCTCCTTTCAGTACTCAGAATCAAACTCAATCTTTCCACAGATGGCCTTTCTGACAGCATATTATATTAATTAAAAACACAGGCCCTGAAGTTAAATTGCTTGGGCTTAAATCCCAGATTTCCATTTACTATTTGTGCACCATCAAATTTCTTAACCTTTTTTAGGCCGTTGATTCCTTCTATGAATGGTGGTTAAAAATGTTTACATCATAAAGTTTTGAAATTTAGATAAAATAAAAAATTATTTATAATAAAGAGTGCCTCGATGAGATGCTAATTCTATATGTTAATAGTATGTCTTAGTGTACTTTAATATTACTTGTTTGCATTTTAAATCCTATCAGAAATATAAAATTTATTTTTATGAAAGAGAATATATAGCACTGACAAAGATTGAGCATAGACAAATTTTAGAAATTTGAAATTTGAATAAAAATTTCTGTGCTATCAGCATAGATCATCTCTATACTGTTTACCTTATCAAATTAAAGAGCTAAAATTGATATTTCTAAATATGAAATAATACCAACTGTGACTCTTGATCTTTGAAGAATGTTGAAATGAATGCTGTTTTTATGAAGGTTGTTAGCATTTCCAGTTATCTATGCTAATTTTCAATTTTGAAAGCCAAGTTGAAGAACATATGCATTAAATGTGAAATTAGGATAGGATACTTTTTCCACATTTTGCCCTTGTTTTAAAAAAACTACTCCTCTACCCCTGTAGCAAAAGATGTATATTCATTCATTCATACTTTTTAAAAAGTTGTTAATAGAATGACCAGTAAGAGTAAATGAACTGACATTTAATATTTTGTGACATAGTAGTTGTGGGAAAGCTGTGTGAATTCTCCTTTAACCTCTAGAGGAATTTTTCCCTCACATCCCCCTCCTCTTAATATGTGGAAGAGCTAATTTAAGTGTGGAGCATTATAATGTATTGTATGAATTGCTGCGATTAAGTGTACATCTCCAAGCAACATAGAGCCATTATGCAAAACCATTGTGAACAGATGATACATTAAGAAGCATGGCTCTACTGTGCATCCAGTCCTTGATACTGAGAAGTACTGCAGTTGAGATGGAATATGCAAATAAAAAGCCAACACAAGGTCAGAGTGAGAGAGCCAAAATGCCTCTCTTTGCTGTTTTCAATATGAGAAATCCGTTTTTACTGCACAATGAAGTTAAAATAAAAAATCAAAGAAAATTTAGATATTTCACCTCCTTTTTGCTTTGTTGGAAAATAATTCATTGATTTTTGCCAACAGAGATAAAAGGCAGAATTATCTACACTGTGTATTATTCCTCTGGGATAATTTTACACTTATTTCCTAACATTTTTCTTCTTGTATTTACTCTAATGAGAAAAAATGGTGATAGAACAGTACTCAAGAAGTCATCCATGATCATTGTTCTATTTACGCTTTTCCACTCTTTGGGTGACCTTGAGAAGTTATGTTTTTCTACACTTTTCTTTCTCCATCTTAAGTAAGTACAATGATAATAATAAACAAATAATTTATATACCTCATTTTCCTAGAGGGAAAAAATGATTAATAATTGATGCAATCACTTTTATTGAGGTAAATAAATTTATAGTTGTTTCCCTTTTGTGTTCATCTTTGGTACACAGGGGTTATCTCATGATATTCTGCATTTTTTTTTTTTTTTTGGTACCAGGGATTGAACGTAGGGATACTCAACCACTGAGCCACATCCCCAGCCCTATTTTGTGTTTTATGTAGAGACAGGGTGTCACTGAGTTGCTTAGCGCCTCTCCGTTGCTGAAGTTGGCTTTGAACTTGGGAGTCTCCTGTCTCAGCCTCTCAAAGTGCTGGGATTACAAGTGTGAGCCACCACACCTGGTTGATATTCTGCATTTTGTGTCACACTATTCTCCTAACTCACCTTTTTCTTCTTCTTTCATCCTTAATCCCCACTTCTATGTTTATGCACTTTTCTAATGAGTTTGATATATGTACTTTGGGAAGTATTTACATATAAATTATGCCCCATTAAATATGTCCTATATGCTTAATTCATGCAGCTATAATCAATTTTTATACATATGAAATTGTTTATACATGGCTGTTGTACATGTATCCATTGTACAAATCCAGTATAATTTACTTATTCATTATCTTAATGTTGCCTCCAACTTGTCTTGATTACCTCTAATTCTGGCATTTCTATGAACAGTGCCAAAATAAATGTATGTATCCTTCTGAACTTGTGCAGGAATTTTTCTAGACTTAAATCTGTGAGAGAAATAACTGGGTCAAAGGATATATTACATTTCATTTTATTTCATTTATAGACAGATTTAATTTCATGATCTAAATTTTAACTTAAGGATTAATGTTTGTATCCATAAATTTAAAATATTAGTATATTTACATATTTACATTGTATTCTGAGCATGGTGTAGATACTCTTTATTTTTAAAGCTCTAGATATATGGACCTCTTTGTTTTCATTTTAAGAAAAAATTTAGGTCCATAGAAAAATTGAGGGAAGTTATAGAGGTTTTATAATATACTCCCTGCACCACACGAGCACAGCTGCCTCACTTTGACATCCTGTGCTACCATAGTCTGCTAATATTTGTTATATATATGTATGTGTTATAATCCTTGAACTTTTACAAATTTACAATCAATACCCAAAATAGATAGTTTGTTAGAAAAGACAAAACTCTGATCATAGTAAAAAGATCAGAGGTTGCCAGCTGTTAGGGAGAAAGAAATAAGTGGAGAAAAGAGGATTTTGGGGGGGAGGAGATACTGGGGATTGAACTCAGAAGCACTCAGCCACTCAGCCACATCCTCACCCCTATTTTGCATTTTGTATTTTTTTTTAAGAGACTCACTGAGTTGCTTAGTGCCTTGCTGTTGCTAAGAATGGCTTCGAACTTGCGATCCTCCTGCGTTAGCTTCGAGAGCTGCTGGGATTACAGATGTGCACCACCAAGCTGGGCTGAGAAAAGAGGATTTTGAGGGCATTGAAACTATTCTGCATGATATTCCCATGTGGGCCAATGGATTAGTTCAAATTATAATAGAAGATTTAAAATAGTAATGCCTCAACAGAGCTTTCAATAAATAAATATTCTACCAAAATAGATATCTGAATGGTAAGAAACATATACAAACATGCTAATCATCCTTTGGCATTAGGAAAGTACAAATTTAAAGCACTAATGGATACTGCAGGAATGGCTATCATCAAATAACAGACAGTACCATGTATTGTCCAGAAAGAGGGGTAACTGCATGACTTACACATTTGTGGTGGGAAGTCAAAGTACTTCCACAGTTTTGGGAAACATTTTGACATCTTATTAAAAAGTTAAATATAAACCTATTATACAACTCATCATTCCCAGTCCTATCCATCCACCCTAGAGAAATAAGAGCAATATTATTAGGTTTGAACAAATATTTTCACATGAATTTTCATGGCAACATTTTTCACAGTAGTAAAAAACTGGAAATAATCCATATGTTGTTGAACTGATAAATGGATAAACAAAATGCATGCTTTTTAGCAATAAAATGAGTACTGTTCAGCAGTAAAAAGGAACCTGCTACTGATGCTATGATAGGGATGTACCTTGAAGACATTAGGTTAAATGAAAGGAGCCAGATGCAGAAGGTGGTTGTTGTATGTTTGTATTTCTATAAAATGCATTTAAAAGACAGATATATAGAGACAGAAATAAAATCAGTGTTCACCTGGGACTAGGAGTGGTTCTGGGATTGTCAGCAAACAGGCATAAGGGAATATTTTGGGGTGATGGAAATTTATTAAACATTGTTTTGATGGTGCAACAAATATCTAAATTAAAATCATTGAGTTGTACATTTACAGTGAGTGAATTTTATGACATTTAATTTGTACCTGAATTAAGCTGTTAAAAATAGATGCTGTTTTAAGAACAAGTTAGAATTTCTGGAGTTTGATAATCTTCTTAATGCTTAATAAAAATAAATAAAATTAATAGCAAACATATTTGAAGCAAATAATAATAATAATAGTTAATGAATATTATTAAATACTTTTCCTGTGTCAGATTGCTAACTCATTTATTATCATCACAATTCTAAGAAGTAGCTACCCTTAGTAACTTCCTTTTAATGATAGTGAAACACAAACCAAAAAGGTTAATCTCCTTACCACATAGCCATTATGGGGTTAAATCAAGGCATTAATCCAGGCAGTCTGGTTTAAAGAGTCTGTTAATAAACCTCCACTGCCTTAGTTTGCAGTAGAGTGGACCACATAATTTTACCCATAGGATTTTTTAAATGTTGTAATACTACTGATTATCATACTAAAATACATATATTACATGTAAAATTAGAATATATGAATAATATCTGAGGTCCCAGCTAAAATGATATCATTTAAATAGGTAAAAAATAAAATAGGTAAATAGGTAAAAAATTTTATGAACAATATATGCTAAAAGAAAACCTGAAAAACTGTAGTGAACACTTTATATAGCTTTGAAAAAAATGTGTCCTAAAAGTAATTTGCTCTTAAGAGCAAATCATGAAAATCAATTACTGATTGTTGGAGCAAGCTCTGATGGTTATTTCATATTGGATGAAAATCTAAACTTTACCAGAAATAAAATTTTTTTTGTTTTGTTTTTTTCTAAGATAAATTGTAAATCTCCAAATCAATAAAAGGTTTGGACTTGACAGAGATTTTGACAGTACTTTAGAGTAACTAACACATTTAGCCTAGTTATTATGATTACATAATCATTGAGACTTGACTTAGGTAAATAGTGCAAAGGAAAATGAGAATCACTGTTGACATTTAATCTCAAATTTAGCATTACTTAAGTGCCTTTTTAAAATATCTGAAATGATAAAAAGTAATGAATGGTTGGTAACCTCTTTCATGTTTCAATGCATTGTGATGATAAAACATACCTTCAAGGTTTATTTTGGTGGAATCATCAGAAATAGCATAATAAAAAAACCCAGGAAAATAATAAGAAAAGTCACTTTCAGGAGAGTATTAAATTCAATATTTATAAGGTTGAAAATGAAAAATAATAAATATTCTGCATCAGGAACCCAAAATATGCCCTATCTAAAAGATAAACCACAAGTAGGTTAAGAGTAGTAAGAAACAATAGAATACTATTGACTATTTTCACAGGTTTCCTGGATCCTTGTCTTTGGCAAGATATAATCAGAGTTTAATGAGAAGTACCATTAAGTGAATGAGCATATTGGATTTATCTCACACAGGATTCTTTTATTATGGTCCACTCTGAATATAAAAGTCCTTTATATACAGTTGTTGAACTGCATTAAATTAAAATTACACTGAAATGTTGGATTATAAATGCATAGGATTACAGGTGAAGGGTTACATATTTCAGAACGACATTAAACATATTTTTCAAGAAATATTAAAGTATACTAGATGTAAGTCTGTAGACGAGATTACTACTACCATTGAGACTAGGATGATGTATAATCATTAGAAAAAGTATACTTTGGGGAGTCACAAATATTAAACTGAACATTTATTAACTACATTTTAAAATGTAGGCACACCAGGTATTAAATGTTTTTTTCCTAATCTTTTCTTTTTCTACCAATTCTTTTAAAAAATAAACCTAAAACTTCCTAAATTGACAGATTCCAATAAAAGCATAGTAGTAGCTATAGGCTTTATCCCAAAATTAGTCTTTGACTGCCTACTAACAATGTTTCATGTCTTGATTGCAATGCTAGCCTTTAACTCAGAGAAAAAACTAAAACATTTAAAGATTAACAATATTGTAGAGGTTTTATTATACTATCATATAACTACATATGGTTTTGTTAAAATGATACATGATAGTGATTTCCTGTATACTCATTATTGAAGTAAAGAAATAATTGCAAAACTATTACCAATATTTTGATTCACTAATTTTTATGTTAAAATCAGTTTTCCTATTTATTACCTGTTTGAATCATTGTTTGGCCAATAGACCAACAACACAGGTATGAATTAGAGAAAACTTGTTTAAATATGAATGTATATTAAAACCATTTAACAGTCAATATTACCATATTGACAAGGAGTGTTCACCTCAGCGGTGAACCAAATGAATTATGAGCATGCCCATCTGACTTTCAGCATTTATTTTCCTTGTGCTCTTGATGTCTTCTTAACCTCTCAAATTATTTTATTCTTGCTGATAAAATTTAAACTCTGTCATTCTGACTGATTTTAATGGAAATTAAAATAGGATTAATAAACTTTTTATAACATTCCTTTTCATTTCCATTATTGAGACATAACTTACATACCATAAACCTCCCTCTTTTAAAACATACAATTCAGTTGCTTCAGTGTATTTAGAGTTAAGCAACCATCGCCACGATCTCATTCAGAACATTTTCAGTACCTCATTTCTAATTTCATTAGCAGTCACTCCCCATGCCCTGCTCTCTCACCCCAGCCACTAATCGACTTTCTGTCTCAATGAATTTGTCTATTCTGGATATTTACGTGCATGGAAACGTATAGTTTGTGGTCTTTTGTGATGGACTTCCTTTACTTCCCATAATATTTTTGAGATTCATCCTTGTTGTAGCATGCATTAACACTTCATTCCTTTTTAATGAAAGTTAACTAAAGTTCAGATATATAGATATGTTTTATGTACCAGTCATCACTTGATGAACATCTGGATTTTCGTTTTTGATTATTATGAATTGTGCTTTGAAGTACATTTACATACATTTTCTAGATATGCTTTTCTGTATTTTGGCTATATTAATAGTAGAAATCCTGTATCATATCATATATGTCATCAATATGTTTAAAATTTGAGGAAATATCAAATTGTTTTCTAAAACGTAACCCAATTTTATATTCCCAACAAGAGGGGATAAGGATTTGAATTTCTTCACATTCTTACCAACATTTGTTATTGTCTGCCTTCTTTATTTTAGCCATTCTAATAGGTGTGAAGTGGTATCTCAGAATTTTGATTTGCAATCCCTAATGTTTCATAATGTCCATCTTTTCATATATCTATTGGCCATTTGTGAATCAGTTTTTAAGAAATGTCTTTTAATTGTTGACTATAGGGTTTATAGATACAAATTATTTACATATATGTAACTTGCAAGGTTTTTCTCCTCTTCTGCAGTAGTTTCACTTTTTTCATGATGTCCTTTGAAAAATGAATTTTTAAATTTTGATGAAATCAGTTTTTATGTATTTTCTTTTGCCACATATGCTTTTCTTAAATCTAAGAAAATAACATCTAGCCGGGCGCGGTGGCTCAAGCCTGTAATCCCAGCACTCAGGGAGGCTGAGACAGGAGAATTGCGAGTTCAAAGCCAGCCTCAGCAATGGCGAGGCGCTAAGCAACTCAGTGAGACCCTGTCTCTACATAAAATACAAAATAGGGCTGGGGATGTGGCTCAGTGGTAGAGTGCCCCTGAGTTCAATCCCCGGTA